>JAGDQP010027610.1:0-24841 GCA_022664845.1 Lepisma saccharinum
TTTCCTGATGTGTGGGACATCATTAAGAGAATCAGTATCTATTGACAAAGTGTCATGAGCACTTTCGGATTGATCTTGACGATCAATGCCTGCGACTTGATGAAGCTTGGATGAAGCTTGGGTGCCATAAAATTTGGGATTCGTTGTGCATCGTCAAATAAATTGTATACTGGGGCATCATACTGGATCGGGGTTTCCCAATCATCCTTACAATGTACTGGGGTTAAGACTGATGGAGCTGAGGGTAAACCAACAGATCCGTTTCCAGTTTTTTTAATTTTCGGATCTTCACCATAAATAGGGTTGACAACATTTTGAAAACGAGGTGAAATCATATGTTCAACATCGTGTCTGTTGTCAGTTCGTTTGTAAACGTGTTCATCCTCACGAACAGGAGTAAGAAATTTGGGATTGACCTGTATGTCTTTAATTTTATCAAGTGGTATTTGTACCAACATAACAGGTTTCAGTGGAGTATCAGAGAGATTATCATCTCTCTCAAGACTTTGTGGTGTTGAGGCACCAACAGGTGGTCTTTCTACTGGGGAACGAGGATGATATAATGTATCATCCGGATTTGATTTCTGAAATGAATGTGATTCTGGGTGTATGGAAAAAACTGTTCGGGGTGAGGGGCTGGGCTTTTTCTGAGAACTAGTACTTTCATGTTCCGAAACATTTAATTCTTCTTTTATTGTTGGCATATTTGGCACCATAAGGTAACTTGTAGATTCGTCACTGAGATCAATACATTCGGGCTCAGCTTGTGGTTCTGTATGGTCATATGCCAGATTTTAAACATTTTGGTCAACATGTTGACTAATCTCTGGGTCAACTTGTCGAGCATTGTTACTAGTATTTGTGACTGGTGAACGATTGTCTGGAATTTTCGCAATCCACAAGTCCACACTTCGGGCAAGTTTCTGTATTTATCACTCGCGGTTGAGAATTACTTGGTTTTGAGTTAATACAATCTAACTTTCCACATTTAGGGCAAATATCCGGATTTGCTGCTTGATCTAATTGGCTTAAATGTTTTGGACAAGACGGGTGTCCACAATCCGGACAAACAAGATCAGTATCCGTAACCTGTGTTTGTTGTTGGGGTTGGGTTTGAGTTTTCGTCTTTGATTTAGATCTACCGAACAACGGCATTGTGAATCGAAAATACGCCCTTTATCACAAATACACAAAAATATAACTAAACACAAAATTATAAACAAGAAATGCTTAACTCTAACATATATAAACATAAATATAACCCTTATCACAAGTTCATCTGTTATCGTTTTTCGGTCTTTTTTTTAATGTACGTTAGCGCAAAAAAAACTAATGCAGGTCAGGAATGGAAATCGAAACAAATTAGGCAATGGGCGTGTCTTCACCGGCCATGAAAGTATCAAAAGTGCAGGAAAGGTTGGCAAGTTTGCAAAACAAAGGGAGAAGTGGGGGCGACGAGGGGGGACACGGAAACGGCGAACTCCACCAAATCTTTGGCAGGTTGTTTTGTCTTTAGTCAGAGTTTTCTTGTAAAACTCTTTGACAAATCTGCACACGGGACGGCTTAGCGTTGTTCAGATAACGCTGACTTTATCAGACCTGTGGCAAAGTCCCGGTGTAATGCCATACCGGTTCTTACTAAATTTTACGAGAAAATTGTAAACGATAACTTCAAGGCGTTACCACAGCTCTAAAGAAGTGTTGCCAAGAGTCCCAGGTCAAATTGACATCTAGTAAAATTATTATAAAGGATCGATGACTTTCGGGATGCCTCTTTCGTAGAAAGTCCAATAATATGACATGACTATGAGCGCGACATTAATAAGGTGTTTGGGAGAGTGTAATTGGAAATTCGTACGCGAAAAACTAAGTCCGAGAACAAGTTCAGAGACTCGTGAATATGATAAAGTCGAGTTTATCACTCACCTGAAAATAACGAAGACAATGTTCTAGTCTCGATGATCGCAGAGAAGAGCAGAGCTAGACTTCGTCTCCGACTTCGACTTGGCTATTTTTCGGGAGGTGGGAGTATTTATATGTAGGACGAGTACCACACCTCGGAAATGGTGGGTGCATTACATGTTCTTTGTTCTTCCAGAACCTTCTGTTGCTGTAACCATTGACGTGGATAGAAACGTGACTTGATTTCTGCGTATTAGTTTTGTTGTTTTGACGTTTTGATACGACTGTTAATTCCGTTTTAGATGTTATCTTTTGTTTACTTGTTGATAATTACGGATTATTTTTGCTTAGGAAAGTTGCTCATCTTCCGAGTGATTAGTGCTTTACAGGAAATAATAGGCGGATCTGTGTGGTTTTGTATCTTGTCAGAAGCGCAGTTTGTAACCACAATTATCTATCAATTTCGCCTTCAGCGAGAATTGACGTCGTCGAGGTTTCAACAGGTTTCCTGTTTCTGAGCAATTGGTTACCTTGAACAACTATGAATAACCATGGCTGTTTTTGTTGCTATGCTATGAAATCATCCGCTTATCCTGATTTATCATAGACTCGAAGATAAACAAGTCTTCAAGCAAAAATGTAAATCCGAAATTAATTAAGTGAAATATTTGCTCTTTTTTTTAAGCAAATAAATGCAATAATCAAAAACTGAAGTAAAATAAAATTTAATAAATTTTAGCAAGTAATTATTTTTGACTGCAACAATACTGTCCTTTCGTAATTCTTTTACTTTCAGTTCTCTTGGTTAGCAAAGCACACTTAAAAAAAACTTGCTCGAAACGTCCAGAGTATGTTCCACGTTCTTTTCTGCTCGTTATCTTATGCAATTAATAATTGCATTGTCTTTACACACAAGTATATTTGGCAAACCAATTAAATAAACATTAACTCCGTTTTTCTACCTGTTTACCCGCCTTTCGAAGGTATATCTTTTTTCCAGCTCCTTCTATCAGTGTTGCTAACTCACTTTCCTAACCTTTTCATACATTGTTACAAACCCTACTAACTAAAGAAAATCATATTGCAAATTTCTATTAAAAATTTTCTAACTAAAAATGCTAATTTTATATAACAGCAAAATAAAGAGCTAACTATAAGCACGGAGTATGAAAAATTATGCGTTACATATAACAGATATAAGCGCACTTGTTGGGTATGTTACACCTGTTCGTGATAGATATACGATAGATGTTTGAGGTACTTTAAAGATCACAATAATAGCTACGATTTTACTTCATTATAGCAATGAATTATTCAGCAAAGACTGTAGGAATTTTAAGTTTTTAAAAATGACATATTAAACTTCGTTCTTTTCTACATTGACATTAACTATTGGCTTGTTTTTAATTATCTTGCTTCTGGCATGGTAAGTATTATACAAATCGACAGCTTTCGTGTCGCTACACATATAAAGAAGATTATGCACTGCAGAGTTTTTGAAAGAAAGGAAATTCCTTTTATATGCTGCGTTATAATCACATGCTGTACTTATTTGAAACCTTATTTCTAATCACAATAAATTTTGTGTAAATCATTAACGAGCAATGCCACGCGTCACAAACGGACACTCAGAATATACTTTTCGCCTGTAACTGTTGTATAACATCTCCGAAAAGTTAAAAAAAAGCGCTGATAGTTAATTTTATTTTAAAAAAAAACTTTTCTTCTTTCTGAACGTATATTTGTGAAATATTTAATTGTAATCTTCTGTACTAGATAATTTGGCATGTTTTCGGTATTCGGTTAACGCACACCTTCCACAGTCGGATGACGTATAGCTACCGAACTTAATCCAATAATTTTACACACGTTTAATGCAGAATATGTTATCTTTTTACAAACAACACATCTCGTATAATCACTGTTACCAAATAGTAACTCATAAAATGTTAATGTCTTTTTGTATGATATCACAGGCAATGGTTGTAATAAACGAAGAACCCATTGTTTTTTTAAGTGGCGTTTTTCCATTTAGCGGAGGGTGCTTGTTGAAACCTAATCACCATCCTAAGCATTGGGGTGTTCTTCGTGGATCCCTCTGCTTAGAGGACCTTCCTTCTTGGAGCAGAATCTCCCAATACGGTACGTTGGAGGCATTTCTTATCATTAGTGGCAACCGCGGTAGCTTTAGTCGTAATTACGAGAGGGGTTCAAGATTTTCGAATCAGAGGACCCAAAGTGATGAATCAAAGCAGGAGAAACGAACCCAAGAACCGTCATATCTTCAACCCAGATGCCCAAACAGGCAGAAGAGACCGCATACTATTACAATTGGTTTTCCTGCACCCGAAAAAATACGTCGCTCGAACAATGAAGCTGCGCATACTATTACAACTATGAATTGGTAGTAAAGACTTTATAAACTATCTTTAGTAAATATACATCGTATACAAAGGGACGTAGCTTATATTGTACAAGGGAAGCAAACTCCTGCTTTGCGAAACTTCAAATGAGCAAAATGTGTACAACACCCCTTCCTCATCTTCATTTGGCGACAAAGTCCGGGAAACGCGCGCCCTTTTGTTCCCCCTACCTGCGACTTTGGATACTTCCAAGAACCGATTACACTAACCCAGCGTTTCTCAATATCTTTCATGCCGCGAGTCCCTTTTACAATGCCTTGCGGCCGGCGACCCCCAAAAGTAATTTTCTTTTTTTTATAATAAGTGGTTTGTCTCATATTGTATGAAGTATCATACATAACCTCCTGAGTTCTGAAGGCTTCAGTTCTCTCTCTCTCTCTCTCAAAGTGGCAGTTAAAATTTAGTTTTGGAAAAATATTTTCACAGTGTTAAAACATCATGATTTTGTTAGCAGTTCTAGTAAATTTCATGGACATATCTTGAAAATCTTCGTTTTTACGGAACTGTTTCTCAGTTACACGAATTACTAAAGAGTGTATATTAAAAATGTGGTATTTAGGACAAGGATGGGCACCTCACTTTTAACGTAGAACTGAAAATGGCTTGATAATGTGTATGACGAAAATTGAACCGAATATTTTGAAACTGATAGGGGCTCCACAGTCTAGTGGTTAGAGCGTTGTACTCATGTCGCGTGGTCCAGGGTTCAATTCCCGGATGAAGTCCCACTTTTCGGCGTCCACCCAGCGTCGTGAGGCAAATTGGGGAGTCACGTGCATAAAGACGTGACGGCCACCCGCGGTCTAGAAAGCCCCTGATACGCCTGTTCGTGGTTAGGTACGCGCAATGCTGACCACACAGCCGTTACTCAGGTGGACGCAGTTCAAAAAACAAGGACAGATGGCCTTGGGGCAGGCTAAGGGCCTATTGGTCTGTTACGCCAGTGGTTATTATTATTATTATTATTATTATTATTATTATTATTATTATTATTATTATTATTTTGAAACTGGTTAAGTCAACAGAGGATCAGATTTCGCGCTAACCTAGTAAACTTATACAATCTTTTAATTCTTTTTGACTTTTCTGATTTTGTGCAACATGTGCATCATTTGGAAACATGATAGTTTATTTGCTGCATTTGATAATAAATATCCTAATTATATTGCCGGAAAACTATTCAACAAATTACATTATCTTTTGTAATTATAAAAACAACCAAAATGAAATGTCTCCTTTCAAATATATTAGGTATAACCTTCAAAACCTTAGTTAAATGCATTTTTTCACCTTCCCTCGCGACCCCCACGTTGAGAAACCCTACACTAATCTATACAATACGTTTTTACTTTTTAATACTGGGTTTGACGTGTTCGAGATACCGCTCTAACATCGATTTTTTTTAACTTTTGGAATACTGGGCATGCATTATATTTTATTGTATTATATCTTATCTAGAATCTGTAATTGAATCCATTAGTTTATTTCTATTAGAATGCACACATATAAAACAATGCTTATAAGGTAAATCATCTAATAATTCACAGATGTCAGTGCATGACGCTGTGTTTTTCTTCCTATACGCTTTATATAATCTGGATTTTTAAAAAAAATAATAACATTCTTCTTTGGACTGGTAGGTCCTATATTAGAAAATTTTGTTGGGACGATACTTTCAGAATTCAGAAAAAAACACAGTATATGTCAGATTGTAAATGCGGGGTTGCAAAAATGTTAGTGCAACTTTAACACTAAAATAATATACAGTACTTTTATTGTTTACGTGTTATTTCACTGGGAACGTGATCTATAAAGTTTCCTCTATCAAACAGTGTGCTGAAATCGCCTTTTTTGATTTTGTCAGAGATTTATTTATTTATTCACGTCTTGTTTTATGTAACCATGAGATGTTATAAGGCAATAGCTGTCACAAAGTGTCTTCTAATGCCAGTTCGTGACGCGTGGAATCGCTCCTTTTTTTAAACTGAAATATGAAGCGCAGTGCAAATGCAAATACTAAGATGTTTTTTCTTAAGTTTATATAAAAATATTAAAACATGATTTTACAAACTCAAGTCTTCTACTTTCTGCCTTATTTTGTTTTTCTTTATACGGTTATTTGTTCATTTAAGTAATGTTAGCGGCTACCTACGGCTACTATGCACAGGTGTTTTTCCTAGTACACCATGTACTCTATTAAGATGCTGTTACAGTGTCGAGCATACTAGACGATCAAGCTCGGCAGTGTAATAGCGCTTTACATTGCTCGTCGAGGAAACTAATCGGCAAGCTCGACAGTATAATAGCAGACAATCCATCAAGCTTGCTCAACGGAAGTCTCGTCGAGGAAGCTCATCAGCTAGCTCGATAGTGTAAATAGCGCCCTTAGTTAAAAAAATACTCCCGCCTGCATTAAAACTATTCGTGAATCAAGCGCTACTACTATTTTTCTCCCACTACATGACTGGTCCAGCTGATTGCTGTTGGATTGACGTAATCTTTCCTACGTGTTGTGAGGGTACGTTTTTGTATTGTCTCGTTTGATCGTTCCGTTGCCTTCACTCAAGGTCTCTTGATTCACCCTCGCTCACTGTCCAGCAGCCACAGCCACACAACACACACACCTCGACTCCTTCCTTGGTTATGCCTAATGTGGCAACTATGCGTCAGACAGCAACAGTTAGCAGACGACGCTACTCCAATTTTTTGCACACAAATTCGTTAAAACAAGGAACATTTCATTCTTGAACTAACGTGCAATATACTCTAAATGCTTCCTACTATTGTTCGTGAAAGTTAACTACTAAATTATAACTGTTTGATTTAAAATATTGAAGAAAATTAAGTCTCACCCAGTCTGAGCGAAGAATTTGCTACTGTTATGACACCTGGTGCAAACTGCCGTAAACTCACACTATGCATTTTATAATCGATTTTATGTATAAAATTTCAGTAATTTCAAACATTTTGTTGGTTACGATGTATACTTAAAACTACAATCCACATATGTGTGAATTCTCAAGTTTCTGTAACCAGTAGTTTTCGTGTATTTGTGTGCAAAACTTTTCCCTATTCTAATGCATTGCTTATATTCACCCTTAACAGGACGTGCTACACCTTGCTGCTGCTCTGCCATGACTAAAACTTGCCTCTCTTTATAATGATACATATAACACTACTGCCCTCTCTATATAGCCTATATTCAAAACCTTCACCCACGCCATGACGTCAGGTAACAAGTAATTTCCTACATCCTGTCAATGACCTTCTGACGTCAATAGTCAACTGCTCGCTTGTGCCCACGCCGTGACGTCAAATATCATGTACTATCCTGCCTCCCGGACAACGACCTCGTGACGCCAAAAATCATGTTCTGACTTGTTCCCGCACTACAATCTCAACATGATAACGTTGCATTCAACATTTGTCAACATCACAGGTCAATGACCTCTGTCACGTGATGAGGATTTCCAAACCCCACCTTGAATTACGTCATCACTTTTACCCCACCCATCTTCTACGAACGTCCATACCACGTCATGGGGGTCAACTATCTACCAGTCAACTCAACTACGTGGTGCTTGCCCCTGACATCTAGGCAACCCGCAATTATGTAACGAGTACGACCTCCTTCTACTCATTTAAACCATGTCCTTTCCGCGCATCATCCCATAAAAACATCTCTCCCCACCAAATAGAAGGACAACAAATATAGTTTTTATTGCATGCCCATGAATTCCTTAGCGTAAACATTCGTTTTTCCGTAAACGCATAATTTATTTTGTTGTTGTATATTCAAATTTCCAGTAGATGGCAGAAGAGTATACTACGGTAATCAGTAAATGTTTCTGTGCTAATATATAAGAAGTCTGTCTAAATGTCAACATATATTAGAAGATAACGTAGTTAAAATTTACACAATAAAATTTCGTCATTTTCTTCTTTTTATTTGCGCTAGTCTTCATGTTACAAACACATCTCCAACAGACACACAGCCAAGGGATATTGCAATTAGGAAGTGTCGAAGTGTTGCCTGCAAAAAATTTATTGAATTTCCTGAAGTAAACAAATTATGTGTAATAATTCTTTTGCAAATAACTAATTTAGTGAATATATCGATACACATTCTAGTATAAATTCTACATCCATGCAATGTAGATTAGAGTGATACTTTTATCAACCGTTTTTAGAGAAAAGAGAGAAGTACCAGATCCAGGATTTTCATGAGCAGGTGGCGTAGGTGGAATAGACGAGGGATATTTTTCCGCTACGTGAATGTTTACTATACATTTATAATATTTTACCTCATGTGGCTTATTTTTATCGTGAAATTTAACACCGTTATCTCCAAAAATTAATATTTGTAGATAAACTAGGTTAGTTGGAAAAAACATCGTAAACTTTTTATTTTAAAATTGTTGAAATAATGTTATAAGACAAAGCATTTTTTCCTTGAGAGGGCGCTTGGCCCCGTGCCCCTCTCCATATTCGTCACTGATATATAAATTAAGTCGGTTCGGAAAGAAATCGAGACATTTTCCTCGTTACATTGTTCAAATAATGCTACAATAAATAAAGCACTTTTCATTGAGGGGAGACGGGCGTCCTGTGCTCCTCTCTAGCTATACGCTACTGAAAGATAACTTAAAATACATATTTTTTCCCTATATCCTTCTTAAATATCCAGTTATACATATCTTGCATGATTTCTTATATGTAAGGTTAATTACAATGATCAAAGGTTGGGGTCAGGTGCTGACCCGCTTATTAGTGTTTATCATTGAAAATTTAGCATTCGTATGAGACTGAAAGTGACGCCTCGAATATCTTAGCAAATCGTACAACTACATACAATAGTGCTCGGAAAGTCTTGTCCAACAATTGCCTGCCTAGCCTAGTGACTCTCTCCTGGAGATATCTCGTTTGATTTAAACCATTAAAATAAAATTTAAAAAAATACAATAACGGAAACGGCACTCAATGTTTCCAGGATGGAAAGTACTCCATTTAGAGTAGCTCTACATAAAACCACTTCCAGAACAATTCCACCGAAATCGACAACTGGGTAGCTTGAAATTAGTAACTAATTGTAGTATAAACTGTGTATTTTCCAGGGACGATATGCTTTTAGTCCGAATAATCCAGAGGTGGTGTGCTTTTAGTCCTAGAAAACCAAAGTCGGTATGACATAACGTCGCATACCGTCTTACTGCGACCACTTTTCATCACATATGTGCAATGTGCATATATTCATTTCTTGCCACAACAGGAGTGACGTTGATGAAATAACTAAAGAAAATTTCATAAGGAACGTGGAGGAATGAATAGAGGAGATTAACACGGAAGAAGATAAAAAAGATCTGTGGAAAGTTTTCGGGAACAATTAAAGGAGAGTGGATATTGTGATGATGACAGAAGAAGAAACTGGCACAAGAAGAAGAAGGAGGGGGAATAAAAAAAGTGAAAAGGGAAAGTGAATTGGTATAGAGAGTGGGAAAAGAATTACCGAGAGAATCAAGCGGCTGTTAGCAAAGGTAGGAGTGAAAACATATAGAAAAGGAGGGAAGAGGGTCTTGTATTTACTGAGAAACAAGAGGAAAGGCGCTGTAAAGGGAAAAGGACAAAGAGGAGTGGTGTACAGTGAGCGATGTATAAACTGTGAGGCAGTGTATATAGGAGAGACGAAAAATAAATTATAGGAGAGGCTTAAACAATACAAGGATGACGTCAGACAAAAAGAGAGAGAATTGCTATTTACAAACATGTATAGGAAGAGGTGCATTAAATAGACTGGGAGAAACTAGAACAAGCGGAAATCATGTTGGTTAGGAAGTGGAAAGAAGAGAGGAGAATCAAGGAAATGGGGGATAAAGCAATGAACTGGAATGGTGGGTTGAGTATAAACGAGGAATGGAAAGACATACTGGGAAGAGAAGAGAGGAAAAAGTATCCCAGAAAAGAAGGACTGTTCTGTAGCCCCCGCCCTTTTTATATTATTATTTTTTTGTTTTCTTTTATTATTTGTTATTTATTGATATATATGTAGCTTATTTATTTAATATTTATTACACTTTATTTTCTTCGGCTTGATTCAGTGTTTTTGTTATGTAGTTTGCTGTTACAAGTTTCTTATAGAGTTCTAGTTTACTTTGGGTGTGTTACCTGTGAGCGGTTAAAATATGTTTATTTTGGAAAGTAAACGAATTCTGGGACGTGATTGGCGGAAGACGTAGAAAGGATCTCTTGGTCTTCTGGTGCTTTTTTATGAATTGAAACTATAACGATTGCTGTGTGTTTTTACAATAGAGTTAAATGTAAAAATCTTATCAGCATGTGTAAAGTGAAATTCTTTGAAATGTTATTGAAATTACATAAACAGTTAATATGCAAGATCCAAGTTATTATGTACACACACGTATGGTAGTTTCGCAAATATTAAAGGGGAAGGTTGATGTAAAGACAGTATTTACACAAACATAGAGTTATAAAACCTCCACTAGAGGTAGGGTTGGCGCCACCGTCTACGTGGTTTTTAACTGCCAACGTGGTGCAAGTTGAACATTGAACATTCAACAGCGTTTCTGTGTTTGTTTGGCAAGAACGAAACGGCGAACCGTCCGCTGCCTGGTATAGTGTCATTTGTATGTGCCACGCACGATCTTTTTATGAAGAAAAACAATTGAAAATTAGCATTAAAGTTCGCCTTAGAAGTTCAACACGTAAGATACAAACAATTCCTAATTAAATTGATCATTATAAAGTATAATTTAATATAAAAATCACATATAAAACGTTCTTGATAAATATTATTTTTGTTCTCAAAGCCTTTTTGGGTTAAATTTTGAATTTTGTTTATGGCCTTTAGGCATCTAAGGTTCAGGCCGGAATAGGGGAAGGGACAGGATTCGTAAGGTGTTAGCCAGGGCCTATGTTGAAGATGCCATTCCGATTATTATTTGTTGAATAAAACAATATAATTTTGATATTTAAAGCCACATCACTTATTTTTTTTTTAAAAAAAATAGAGATACATTTAAAAATATTATACAACATTAGGGACACATCGCATGTGACATGAATATTACATACACAAATTGCTAATGCTGTAATTATACACAATCAGCGGTTTACTTGCATAAATTTATAAAATTGAAAATAGGATAAGGGCACCGGTCGTCGGACATACATTAGCAGTCAGCAATTTCCACATAAATATAATTGAAACAAGACGTATGTCATTTAAGAACTGTGTGTAAAAATTATCTCTAGTTTTCGGACAGCTTTAACTTGATATTTAAGTTCTACTAGCTATCGAAAGTGACATTATAGAGATAAAAAAAAAAAAAAAATCTGGCTCCCTGGTTAGCTTAGAGGATACCCTAAAAGCTATTTGAGAGTGAAGAAGAGTGTATTTCAAATTTAGGGTAAAAGTCTTAAAACTATTAAAAACGACATTGTTTTTTCTAGCTTTTCAAATGTTCTTTTTTAACTTTATATCATAAACAATACAAACATCTATTAAGTATATTATTGTCTCCGACTGTAGGACCGTAGGTAGGATATAGAATTCACGAGTATTCCTATTGCCGACCAGGGTGATCGATAAGAAGTGTTTCTTATCTAGTTTTATTATGTTAAATTTATGTTTCTGCTGTTCTTAATCATGTTGTCACAGTGTCCCTGGTTCGATTCCCGGCGGGGACAGAAGTGGTTCAGAAAAAAACGTTAAACTTTAGACCCCATGCTTAGGACGTCATCTTCATGCGATGGAGGACAATGGCAAATCGGACACCATCGGTTCACCTAGCTCTGGGACCTTCAGGTCAAGACCTGCCATCGGGAAGAACACCCATCATCATTGTTCTTAATAATTTAACAAGTCTTTTCAACAGCACATTGCTTACTTAACCGCCGTAGATCAGTGGTAGAGCGTTCGGAAGGTCATGGGTTAGAATCCAGCTACCGACCATCCTGACTGAGGTTTTTCTAGATTTTTTGCCCGGGCACACCAGGCAAATGCAGGGATGGCACCTTCAACATAGGCCCTGGCCGACATCTTGCCGAATCCTTTCCCCTCCCCTATACCGGCCTGAGTCTTAGGTGCCTAATGACCGTAAATAAAATTCAACGCCACATTATGGGCTTAGAACTATTTACATTTTAAATAGACAGATATAATTATATTTTTTTTCCTACGCGAATATAATTCCAATAGGCCTAAATGAAAGCGATTCAGTATTTCTGAATGTAAGTACACTTATTTTTATGGATATTTCTCTTTGGCATTGAGGAACAGTTTTATAACTATGGATCTAACACGATAAAATACCTTCGCATCAAACAATTCTAATCAAAGATGTGTCTTTCTTTTACATTTCTAGCAGACATAATCTAATCGAAAGAGCGTCTTACATAATAAAATATTTTTCACGAAATAATATTAAATGATCATTTATTTGTGAAACGATACATTACTTCCTTTCTTATGTCTCTCAGTACAACCGTAACTGCAGAGGAGATCGGCATTTTCTTCTCAAATTCAAACGAAACAACTATATTAAAGAATGTCAAAGAGCGAAGCAGTGTTCGATTTGTTTAATTTCCAGAGAGGGGGAAGAAGTAGTGAGATATGTATTATACGGTATTTTGGGATCGTCCATATCCCAGGTTAGAGGTATATATCTGTAAAAAAGTACCAGAAAGATTTTTGCCGAGAGGGGGATAATCCCAACCATCCCCCGCTACAAATCGCACACTGGAGCGAAGCATAGCAGCCATATGATAGAAACTCACGTACGTGTTGTTGCCAAACAAACATACTCTCGCTCAACTTTCAAGTAACACCAATCCTGACTTTAGTGTGATCACAAAGCTTGTAGGCTGGAAGCTTCATTCTCATGTTCGAAAACCAGCCAACCATTCACTCATTCCTATATACCGGTACTTCCAGGACTCCGGTAACACCGAGACATGTTGCAACAAGTTAAGTAAGCGAAATAGTATGCAGGGGAAAACACAGTAAAAGGGGAAATTTCGAACCTTCAAAAGGGAAACTGCCGTAGTCTCAACTCTCAAATTTTTGCCACACTGCCTGACTGCATGCCGGCCGAATCCTTTGCTGTTACCGCCAAACCCGGCAAGTAGAAATTTCTTTTATGTATTTTAACTGTGACTTTCGAAGTTTAAAATTTTGTTACAAGATTTTATACCTGCATCATTGGGCAGGCACTTGTGAGATACTTATAAAGCTTTCTGAAGAAAGAAAATAATTTAATTCCACAGCAATAGCCTACTACCAACTCGATGAATCGAATATCTTCGATAATCGATAGTACGTTAACAAGTGGAGAGTGGACAAGGGTAAAGAATATGGCTTCGTGGATTTGGAAAACGTAATGGTGGGACAATAGCTAAACGTCCTGCGGCATAGATTATAGATGGAATATTGTAATCTCCCAAGTATGAGGTAAGAAATAATACCACACTTCCTTCTTTCAATGTTACTTGACGTTCTTTTGTAGTGAAAACACTGTATTTTGGTGTTTGGTATATGCAAACTGATTGGAACGTTGAGCAAGCAAAACGATTTTAGTCTGTGACTGGAGTTCCGAGATTTGTATACATTAGATTCGTGATGTTGTTTTAAGAACATACCGCATTATTACCGAGTGGTATGGAGAGCTTTTTCCGATTCTGCAATATGTGTTTCCAAGTAAGCTTTGCAGATTATTTTCCGTTGCATGTTAAAGTGCGGCGTTTGTATAAAGCATGCACAGTTCAAATGGAAATGTCAAAACATGAAGTTATTAACAATTTAAATAAATCAGATAATACAAATGAACTGCGGTATTAAAACAATTAAGCACACGTTGATAAGTAGTCGAAAGTGCAACATACCAATGGTATTATTACCATTCCTTTAGATGTTGATATATCCATTTGTACTAGAGTATGTAATTAGGTGGCTTCGTCTTGTAATAGAAGGTATTTATTTGTAAAATTCAAGACAAGAAGGCCACTGAAATAATTTTACGTTTTATGGCCACCTATTACAGGAGAAATGCAACATTTCGAACGAGAGAGGGTGGGATAAAGGTTTTGAGGGTTATGTTGCTGTTCTTGGCATCCAGTTATTATACCATATTTTGCCGTATGTAGTCTGAGTGTACTAGTAATGGGGCATTGCTATAAATGTGTTCGAAATAAGCCAAAGGCTATTATTCCGCAGAACCCATACCTTCTGTTTATTTTCGTATGAAAGTCATTACGTACGTTCTTGGTTGTAATTTACAAGTTCCTGTGCCTATTTATTGCTTTACCTCCATGTCAGTCAAAATATTACGACTTCCTTTAATATTCGCGAATTTCATGCTACATCTTATTCGTTTCCCTGTTATGCTGACGACATGCTGTATTACTACGCTGTAAAGTAGTTTAATACATAATCAGGTGTTTGGCATGCAGAACTCCCTAAACCGTGTGCAAAATTGTCATAAGGACACATGCAAGATGATGTAAAAAAAAATAAGTCCAAACTTAGGTACCGTAGATCGGGGGTAACTTTGTACTAAAAATGCAAGTTTTCCCATGTCAAGTTCGTAATTATTAGTATAATGTAATAAGATAAATGCCTTTTAAAGCTCTAGACAAAGCGAAACTAATGCATGTTCCCATTTTAGATTTAGTTAACAAATTATTTAATTAGAAAATAAGTGCGGACAAAGTTACCCCGGTGTTTGAGGTAGCTTTCTCCACCAGTATTTTTATTGCAGAAATGAATTCTCTGCACAAAGTTACCCTTAGAATGGTATCTTTGTCCAGGTTTTGAGATTCAGATAACTGTAATAAATAAGGAAAATGCAGAATTCCGTGATTCGTTTTGATTCAGAAACATGAAAGTCAGTTGGAACTAATGGAAACCCCCATTTTGAAGCAAACCACCAGCAGCTGTTCTTCTTCAGCGGAAAAGACTGTAGGACTTCCAGGGCACCTTGTATGCTTCCCTGTAAGTTGCAGCGCCATGTTGAACGAGAGATACAGTATTTCACATTTGCCTTACGCTCTGATAGTGCACCACATGTCACTTCCTGGATGGCTTTTGCACATGTCCTCATCGGTTGAGCTTTTTGTAAGATTTTGAGATACCTTTCTGGTAATAATTCCGAGGCATTTCTTTAAAATTGTAGGTGAACATTGTTAACCCAACGAGGCTGAAGGAAACAAAAAACAGTTGTAGGAAATAAAGTACTGCAATATGTTGTAACCACAATTCATGAGCTTAGTCCCAGTAACATACCTTATCATAGAAAAAAAAAAAGGCGCGACAGTATCTTTCAGGAAAGTACTAGTTGCCTTAAAAGTACAGAGACCAAATTTTCATGCTTTAAGTAGTTATTAAGCTAACTATTTTTTTTATTGCGTTGGATCGTACCTAGCAGTGTGCAAACATTCCGTAATGTGTGCAGTTAACTGCTCTCTCGATGGTTAATAATTAAGATTAATTACGTTACTATTTTCTGCCTGCGTTGCAATTATCCGACAAATGCTATTTAATGGTAAAAGTTACCCCGATGTACGGTAGTAGTACAGCGAGACTCCACCATGTTTAAAGTAATTACGATAGCCATGAAATAGTGACCATTGGTTACGTGAAGGTTTGGTGTTTTTTTTTTTTTTTTGTATTGCACACGCGATTTACTGTTAATATAATAGTGACCATTGATTAGGAGTCAGGTTCGTTTATTTTTATTGCACACGCGATTCTGTCAAAATAATGACCATTGGTTAGATGCAGGTTAGGAGTCAGGTTCCGTGTTTTTTATTGCACACCCGATATGAATCGCAAGCAGAACACGTAGCAAGCACCTGTGTGAAAGGTTCTGTTTAATAGTTTTTTCTGGTGTGTAATGAATGATGATTTTATTGGGTATTACGTCACGTCAGTAGTGGCGTTGGTGACAAGAAGTGAAGATGGACGAATTCCATCGGGACGGGCGTAAGCCATAGTGCTGTTAACGCCCACGAAATTAATTTTCTTATGGACGAAAGCCGACAATTTGCAAGTAGAACTTGTTACTAGTTTGTAGTTATAAAGATGGTGCAATATGTTGTACGTAGTCCCTGTGCCAGGTGTATTGATGTCTAATGACCCATGTAATGATTGCGGCGTACAGATTACGACATTGTGGAACTTTGTGCCAACAGAGATTTCCCAAACTCTTCGAAGTTCATTGATGGAGCACTCGCAACTCTTCAAAATAGAAAATGCTAAAGTCGAAGTTGTCATGTGATTATCCTAAAATAACTTGGAATTTAGGCACAATTTTATTGTTTATTATTATTATTTTGCACGCATTTTAATTGTCTTTTATGGCTATAGGTAGCAAAACAGTATTTTGAGGAGTTCCGAGTGCTCTGTGCCAGAAGTAGCTAATGTAAGGAATTATCGCGTTTGGTTAAGAAAGTGGTGGGAGGTAAGTGTAATCGCCAAATATAGGGCAAAACCGGGTAATAAACACCAGAATTCTTTTTTCATTTCTTTAGCCACCTGATACAATTGATGGTCGTCTCATGATTCATAGGTGTTTCTAATAAAGCATAAAGTGAAGAGGAAAAGTATTGCCGCTTTGGAGGAGAAAATAGCATAAGGTGTGTATGTTGTTACAAAAACTGGGCACATCAAATTTGTTCAGTTCAAGTACAACTTGGTTGAAGTAAGCTAGCAACCTTAATATTAAAGAAAGTAAGAGTAATTTATGTTAATGTTAACTACAAAGCCAATGGCTGCATTCAACGGGCTGGGATCGGAAATCCTTTGGATGAGAAGGTGCTTGTAGAGCTCACGGAGCAGTAATATTATGAATGACTCTGTTTTATCGATGTACGTTTACCAATAAAAGTAACGTTTCTCTTTTAAAAGGTTTATTACATTGTTTTAAAGTCATCTCGACACTCATGAGCATCATTTATTAACTTCTATATGCCCAACGAAAGAATTCTCTATATAGTTAACAGACAACGTCTTCTGTTACTTCTTGGCGTCCAACTTGTGGCTCAGAGTGAGTGTGAGATTTCTTGGCTAAAAAAATGGCGGTGGCTCACAGTGAGCCTTTCCGACTCAGTGGCATTCAAAGGACAAATTGGTGAGCAGATCATCGCGTTGAATGCAACCAATTTAATGAGCTGCACAAGAAAAAGAAAAAACAACATAAAATTTATTTTATCTTATGAGCTGCGCAAGACCTAAACTTTGGTAACAATGAGACAGGATTAAAAAGATCCCATATGTACGTGGTAATTAGCACCAGCATATCTGGTGTACTAAGCATCATGCTTCTCTGATTAAGTAATGATTCCAGTATGAATATGGAATATATTGCAATAAATTAGGTGTACGTAGAAACATCCGAATGCAGATGAGGCAAAAATTGTCTCCGGATAGGCGTAGTAGCATGGGGTTTCTTTATATTATCAAAGTGGATTCCGTTCCACAGGCCATTTAAAAAGGAATGTGATGTGCAGTGCGATATTAAGGCGCAATTGAACACGTTCTTTAACATCAGACAAGCCACTGTGAAAAAAGAATGAGGCCAGTAGTGACTGTTGTGGATAGGCCCTACCAGATAAAATGGAATTGATGAATTGTCAGTTGCCACCCACCCTCACAGGTTTCTCCAGGGATTTTTCACAGTCACACCAGGCAAATACTGGAATTGTACCTACAAGCTAGGCGCTGGCCTACTACATTCCAACATCCTCTCGTACGCCCTTCCGGCCTGAGTCTGTGACACGTTAAGACCTTTAATTTGGAGTTGTTTGTTCTTATGTATGTCTGTATTTTATTCTAATGATATTGTACTTTTTTAGACATGCATTTCAAGTGTGTTTTTAGTACCCGGAAAGATTATCATTGTGTGCTTAATACCCCAGAGCCGTATAATGAGCACCTCTGAAACGATTGTTTCATGTTAGTATACAAAGAAGAGAGTACTTTTAAACTCTAGGAGTTGTGTAATGCATGTTGACGTGTGATTAACATTTTATCTGGAATTTTGTGCCGATTCCCAAAAGAATTGGTGCTAATTACCCAGTTTTACACTACAAGTAATCTGAAATTCATATTATGTAATAAGAATTCAGGCTACTAATTATGAACAAACATTCCTGCCTAGAATATAGCTCAAACTCATTATTATCATTGTTGTTAAGCTTAATGGGGCACACCGGCCCACTGCCGGTGAAACAAAAAAGGCTGCTTTAGGGGGTAAGAAGTAACAGAAATGTCTTGACAGTTCTTCTTGCTTGCCTATTAGCTTATTTTAGCTCTTAATCCACAGGATCCAGTTGTGGACCATGCTTGCGTTGCTTGGTTTCATGTTTTCAGTTATGGACCATGCTTAATCATTCCTTCTTTTAATCAATTATATTTTAATAATGGCTTAGATTCTTTTTAAATAGAATCTGGTATAAGAGAGAAAGAAAGTTTTAAGAGAGAGTGAAAGAATCCATGAGAGAGAGAGAGAGAGAGAGAGAGAAAGAAAGTCCAAAAATCTCACCAAGTTGTGTAGTTCCCCCGTTTTATCCCGGAGATGGGTAATTTTTTAACCAATTTGAGCAAATAAAGAAGATATTTTTCTTCCTTTTAAAAACTTCCACTGGAAGGCTGAGCAATTCTTTAATGTGGGATGTCTTGTAAACGTGTATAATAACGTTTAGTTTCAATCTAATATATATATATATATATATCCTTTTTTAGAATTGGGGAAATTTAAGTAAGTAATGAAAATTATTCATATTCCTAAAATTAACCAAACTAACTGCTTTAACTAGTAATTTATAGCGAAAATACCTCAGTGCCTCCAGTTACAACATGATTATTGAGTAAGATAACAAGACTTTATTTCAGTAAATCTAATTTATGTTATTTAAGTTGACGGTCCATTACTGGGTCAGAAGTGGCCTGTTACTAGATTCCCTGGAAGAATATGAGGCCCACAACTGGTACTTCGCAATGTCATTTTTGTTTCATTTAAAATTATACGTAATAGTAATGAATTTCTGACCTAGGTATCACATCTTCTATTTACGTAAATCAGAGTGCAGAAAATGTGGGTGAAAATTAATTTCTTACGTTATAAATTAATTCAATAACATTGTCTATGTAGCCTTAAAAGGCCCATTCCTGGTACACTCACCCTACGCTTTATATTACTCACTCCACTGCAAATAATTCACACAGGCACCTCTAAAAACCTATCGGTTTCCACAAACTCAGAGTGAGTTACGATAAGCTACATTTCATAATTTACGTTAATGCTTACTTCATTTGATCAGCACATATATATATATATATGGCACCTCGCGGAGTAGTACTCAAGATGTAACTTCCCTTTCGAATAACCTTTATTTCGGTACAAAAATGAAGAACATAATGTTGAGCGAGGCAAGACCTTAGGTAAAGTTCAGGTTAGATTTTTTCATGATGCGCGATGTGCATCATGTTGTAACATTCAATCCGTGTAACGCCCTCAACGCGGTAGCAGGGAAGTAGTTCCATGTACTATTCGCTCTTTCACTATCTATTTTACAATTTTTTGCTGTTAGCCTCTAAGTGTGAAATGGGAGTGTAAGAGCCTAAGGTACGTGGAACTATTTTGTAGTGCACTGGCTCTCAACATATTTCTTTCGGTGTTCATCATATGACCTGACACGAGCGGCTGTGCCTCAGTTTTATGAGCGCGTAGCTTATCTTGTTCCTGTTTTTAGAATAAATATTGAATAAAGTAATTTTAATTACTTCTACCAGTCTCGGAAGTGCCACGGCAAATCAAGCTAATCTCGCATTACAGTAGTAGTGTACCGCAGCACACCTGTTGGGAATCACTGCGGTTGTAGTGTATCAATTAGCTCGAGTGTGTATTTGACGAAATTATAATGACATGGTTTTTTGTAACCCATTTTTTTATTGCTTGCTGTCGCTAGGTGTTTATAGAAGTGTTTGTGAACTATTTGCAAGATAAATTGTCCACCTGCACTCGAACCTGGGACCCCTTGATTACAAATGCGATGAGTCTACCGACTTATCCACGGAGGACACCTGATAAAAATACGTTGTACTGATCTTCCATACTTGTGAATATAATTATTAGGAGTCACTTCAGAAGAACAAAAAGATACATGACTGCATAAGTGAAATCACAGTACAGAGTTATACAAATTTTTAAAATAAATGGACAGTTTTAGCTACAGAATACAGATCTAATTTAGTCCAAACTAGTTCACTGAGTCAGAAATACAGCGACTTAATTTGGATATCAATAAAAGAAGTTAATAAAGATAGTACGAGTTATTTGAGTTCACTTTGGCTCTGAACCATCCATACATATACTGTTAGATATGGAATGAAAGACTTATCCTTTTTATTATGATGTCCATGGTGAAAGACGTTATAAGTTTTAGGCCTATCTTATTACTATCTTGGCTTTGAAATTTCAGTTTTGGAACAGTTGACTATGTAAAATGTTCATCTAGTTTGGATAAGAACATAACCAATGCTCAGTGTTGAATTCGTTATTATTACAGTAATTTATAGAATCAGATTACGATTTAATATTTAATTGTTAGATAGAAGTTAATGTCCAGGAGGGAATTCAATGAGGTAAAACAGAACTATGTATTTAAATGCTGGTTTATGAGCAGGTTTCATGTCTTGCTTGTGGATACAACAATGTAAACCGAGAAACGCACAATATTTTCAGTGTATTGAAAATAGTTTAAAGATTGAAGAAATCTTTCAAGAATTCTTATTTTTACTTGTGTGTGTGTGTACTTGTGTCTTATGAACTGTTACTTAAATGGATTTTGCACGGAATTATACCTCTAAAATGCGCATGCGTTATACTGCTTGGTGCATGTAATGTATCTTGAGTATATGCTGTAGCAATAAAGTGATCATTAATGAACCTAATCTAACCGAAACTGAGTTCACTGATGAGTATGTAATGCATGCTATGAATGTATCAAACGTAACAAAATCTACTGAATTTGCATGTGTAGGTTAGATTGCATGATTCAAATTTTCAGCAGATTTGGATGCTATTGCTAATAGTTTGTTCTTCGGCCAACTCATTAACAAATGTAGCTTTCAGCGCAAATATTATTAATCAAAGATAATTTATTGTGCTGGCATATACATGCAGAAAATGCTTTTGATTTCAATAATTTCGTTTCCTGGGGATTTTATGAGAAAAAAATCTTGTACTGAATTTCGGTGGATTTTATCAATACTAAACATTATTAGAACAAAAGTATATTTAGAATTCTTGCTTTGATGGCAGTTGCATGATAATAATAATAATAATGTACGTCACTGGATGCAATCGATAAATTTTGCCAACTTCTATCAATATATTTTAGCATAGTTAACTTTGGTTTCTCTATGAAACAACAGGCGAGCAGAGAGATAGTTTGGTTTGGTTTCGTTTGTTTAGGCTTAACGTCCTTACGTAACAGCAAGGTTATGAAGGACGGGATTACTGCTTACAGTGACATCCAAACCACTACTCGGTTTGCACTTTGGAGAAATTCTGTGGCGAGAATCGAACCCGGGACCCCTTCATTACAAGGCGAAAATATGAATTTTGACGCAGATGGTTTAATATGTGGAATCGTCACCATGAAGTTCACCCTATTTGTGGCACTTTTGCTTTAAAATTCTTTTGTTTAAACCTATTGTTTGTTATTTTTAAAAACGCCTTGTTTAAACCAGCCAACCCTGATATCTAGTCTTTTGCATTTTTCAGTACAAGGAATATTTCGATAACGTTGAAAAATTCAACAGCATGCAGCTTGAGTGAAAACTTGAAGGTTTCCTATGCATTCATTTTATTTGCACAAACACTAAAGCTTGCTAAAATTAATGCATTATTGTTAACAAGAAGGGGTAGAAGCCGTCTTGGAGTGGGCTCACTGTCACATTGTAAAGTCACACTTAGAATTGCCTTATCCGTAGATTACAGTGTCGGTAAATTCTTACGGGTGTAGTTGTCGCATAGCAAAGTTTACTTCTTTTTTAAAAGTGCGTTTTCTGATAGGATGATGTTATTTTCCTGTAAGTATGGTGTGACGTCAGGCTCTGAATATGCATTTTTTTACAGTTCACGGTCACAAAAATTCCAACGGAGATCTGATCGTCAAAAGTTGAAAGGCAGTGCTTGCTGTTGAGCGTGTGAAGTCGAAATAAGGTGGCGCGATCGGTATTCCCATTGCCGTCAATATTGAAAGACACTACACCAGGGGATACACACCAACAAACTAACTAAAACCAGAACAATCAACCGTGTCACCTGAGAACACAAAAAGGTTCAAAACGGGATAAGCGCCGGGCAAAAACAGCCAAAGTTCTGAACATCAGAACACTCCGGATGCTTCCCAGTGAAGCCTCGCCAATCTCACAACTAGAAGGTGACCCTATGTGTGTCTTTCCATCTAAAGAAGGGTGAGAAAGAAAGGAAATGAACTTCACTTTCACGTGGACAAGTGGGTAACGCTCGCGAAGAGTCTACAATGACACTCAGACTGGAAACCGGCTAGCTGGACCAATTCAAACGGGTCACTCGAGAGCTACGTCACGACTTCACCAGCCGAGGTCATGACCCAGGACCACACAACGTACGAGAAAGATAAAGCATCAGACTATCGAATCAAAATAAACATCTCTTATCACCAGGACACGCAAGTACCGGAAACTCCCGAAGAGGGAGCACACGATTACTGAAGGATAACTAAAATCCGAAATATAGCATAGAGATAGGCATAAGCTAAAACGATGGAAAGAGGGAGGAGACAGAAGGAAAGAATTCCTCACCCCACCAGAGGAAAGCAGAGAATAACCCACATTACCGCATAGAAATGCCACCGTAGCCCAAGCCTCCATGCACACAGACTTCTGACTGGAGGCGATAAACCAAAGTTTATCCATAAACTTACGTAAGTCACGGAAGTTAACGTTAAAAACTCAAATAAGAGAAAAGGTGGCAAAAGTAAAACATTCTAAATGTTTCAGAACGAGTAAATAGCAAACGCTCACACGCACCAGTAATGGACCCCACACTACAGTAGGACCTACAGTTGAAAATTTACCCAACTAGTGACATTCGTCGTTTTCTAGCGGAAAGAGGAAAAAGGGAGGAGAAATAAAGGTTCTAACATACTACCTATCCGCCAGAAGACAGCGATATTGTCCCCTAGTTTGCAAGGTCACTGTAGCAAATATTGAACTCAATCAATGTGAAAATCCATTAAAAACAAACAAACTGAAAGTTCAATGTGCGTGCACTCACTTTAGTCCGAAAAAAATTCAATTCACTAACACTTGTACTGTACGCGACAGTGTAAGTTCAAAATAATATCTGCGTAAGGCATCATGATTCAAATTAACTTAAATATTAGCTACATGCCATTTCAATAAAATGTTATAAACCCTTTTTATTCATTCTTTATTTCAATAAAACGACAGAAAGATCAAGTTCTTGAACACAAATTATTCAAAAGTTCGAATTGCGATAAGCATTGAAGCTCATTTGAACGAAAAAAAAAACAACAAAAAAACATTTCCATTTGAGTTGAAAATCTATCCGTAGTCGGTAGAAATGGAAGAGAGTATGTACGAACACCAGAAGCCTTAGATGCCTATAGGAGTAAAGGTCATAAATAAAATCCAAGTTCAAGTAAGAACACCGGATGATTTGCTGCCTGCATGCGATGATATTCTAATACTGAAAAATCTGAGTCAATACTTCTGTACGTGATCTTTTTCAGAATATGCTCACAGGATTTCGAACCGTGTAATGATGCTGGTACGAGCAGAACCAGCCTTTAGGAAAATTATATTTACACAGCTGGAATGGCAAGGCAACAACGACTCGAATTTAATAAGAAATCTTGAAACGGCCTTGAAGCTCCGTTCCACTGTATTTATTTCAGACAGTTTTGTTCTGTTTCTATTGATCTTCAAAAGGGAAAGATTTTTACAGTGTTGATCTCTGGATCATTAATACTCTTTGACCAGCGCTTATTACTTTCGAGCAAAGGTATATATTATCGCTTTCTTTTGTTTTCTTTATTCTGGCGTAAAGTTTTCTTTCTCTCGATCTACTTTAGTAGCAACATCTGTTTATTACCGATCATCTGATTGCATAAACCGTATCATCTGTTATCATTGGATGGGAATCAATGATTTATCTTTATTATGTGGTCTTTTGCTATTGGCAGAATCTTCCCGCCGGAGTAAGGCTTTGCTGGTACATATTTATTAATTTAAGTGATCTTATTTAATATTGTGATTTTTCACGTTTTGGAACTTTTGGTAATTCGACCTTTTTGTTAGTGTATTGAAATGTGGGAATTGTGGTCCTTCTGGTTGAGAATCAGGATCTGTCAACAGTGTTTGATGCGCAATTGGTTCGTCACCGATGGTGGTGAGTACGTGTCCTTCTTAGTGAAAACGCAACATGGGA
>JAGDQP010027611.1:6583-24841 GCA_022664845.1 Lepisma saccharinum
CTCGACCAGAACCAGATCCAGCAAAATCAGAACTCATTGTACAATACCCACTCCAGAAACCAAAACTCAGTTCACATATCCTGTAACATCTATGCATCAACCCCTATCTATTGAACAACTTCTGACCTTTCTCACAGTTGCACTCCAGAACATCCATCCTTTCCAACGCCATAACATTATACAACAAATAAAGTACGCAGCAAAGACCATACTCAATGTCAACTTCACTGCGACATATTTAGGCCCATACGCTTACTTTCATGCACATGCATACGGACAAGAAACAATTGTATAATCTAACTAAAACAAAATTTCTGTATTCATTTCTCCTCATGGCGCTATCTTTTCTGTTTCTCAACATCCGTTCCTTACCAGCACATAAACCTCTTTTCTCATCTCTACTGCTTGAAGAAGATAAAAAATGCTTTTATGTTAAATGAAACTTATCTCACCCCTAAACTTCAATGCAAAATTTCTGGCTACACCCTACTCAGAAATGATAACACACTACCAGCCTTAAGAGCTAATGAGGAGTCGCTATAGGATTTTCCCCTCATATACCATTTCGTCAACACACACCTCCTCCATCCAACCTTCCCGAACATCTCATCACTTCATTATACTTCAAGCAAAGATACATTACTTTAGCAACTATCTACATTCGTCCAGGCCACCCAATCCCAACAAATTGCTTCCAATACATCTTTAATAATTTTCGATACTACATAATAATGGCTGACATAAACATCCATAGCAGATCTGACAGAGCCAAAACCGACTTCCATAACTTCATTGGTCAGCAAACAACCGATACTCTCCACAGAATACCTACACACACAAGACCAATCTCAAACACAACACAGGATATAGTTATAACTTCATACAATCTACTCCCCAATAGCCATTTAGACGTACTTGATCCCCTAGGAAGTGACCACATACCAGTAAAATTCACAATTGACTTCACCAGAGCAAACCCAATCACACCCATAATCCCGCGTCAAGCACTTCGTTTTGACAGAGCGAACTGGGTTGGCTACAGGGCACAGTAAAACTCACAGATTCTACACCACAGAACACGAACTATACTCAACCTTAGACCATATCACTACTACAATCAAACAAGCATCAGACAGTCACATCCCTACTTCTACTACTCACCCGTTTAGACCTAACTTACCTCCACAATACCTACAATTAATACGCCGCTCCCGTAATCTATACCGAGACTATCAACGCACACAAAATCCTGAATCGCTCAGACTTCATATACAACTCCAAAGAGCAGTACATAACTACATAAAAGCATATAAACTACGACAATGGATCAAAACATGTAATAATCTGGCAGATACATCTCACCCATCAAAATACTGGAAACGCTTCAACACACTTACAGGTAAATACTCACATACCACATATCCTCTACTCCAAGAAAACAAAGCCCTTCATACAGACAAATAAATAGCCGATGATTTTGCAGATTATCTTCAAACCATCTTCACCCCCACAATACCTTTCAACCCTTTTCGCAGACACCCCGCAGATCATCTTGACTTCCACTCCACTCATCTACAACAAAACTCTGATCATCCACTTCCTGAACATCCACTTACTACACCAATCACACCCGAAGAAATCATACACACAATCACTCGCAAACGTCAATCTGCTCCAGGACCCGACAAAATTACCTTTAGACACTTCAAAGAAGCTCCTATTTTCCTCATACAACTTCTCGCTCATATATATGCCTTTATTTTGTGCACAGGATTCATCCCATTACATTGGAAAACTTCACAAATACTCATGTTCCATAAACCACAGAAACCTACCCATGCTGCCTCCTCGTACCGACCCATTCAACTAATTTCAACATTTAGCAAAATCCTAGTCACCCGCCTCCATACTGCCCTTTCCCCACTATTTTATATCCTCTTCGTTGCTGACCTCCCTCCATTTCCCAATAAAATTCACATATTCCAATACGCAGATGACACCACCTTTCTATCACTCAGTAAAACCATACCACATATAAACAGAACCATGCACGATGCTATCAACACATTCACAAACTGGTGTAGTAAGTGGTGATTATCCATTAACTCCACTAAAATTCAGGTAGTAGTCTTCCTTCCTCGTAAACGTCGTTCACGAGTTCTCCGAAACCCATCAAAACTAAACCTGACTGTACAAAACCAACCCATAAATCCTTCAAAATATGTCACATATTTAGGAATCATCTTTGACCAACATCTAACATGGTGCCCACACTTAAACAAAATCATAGACAAAGTTACAAACCGCCTAAATCTTTTAAAACGCCTAACTGGAACTACATGGGGACTAAAACCACAAACAGTCATAATCACCTATAAAGCATTCCTTCGCCCGATTCTCACGTTTGGACACATAGCATGGCTTGCAGCAGACACACACATCTAACATAAACTACAAATCATGGAACGCCACGCTCTAAGGATCGCTTACCGAATCAAACTACCCAGTCCTACGCAAGAACTCTACGATCGAATCACCTTTCCCCACCTTCTGCTTCACCTTGAAACACTCCGCCTGAAATACATATCACAGCACTTTGCGACACAACAGCCACTGCTAGAAGGCATTATATACACCCACGTACGTCATAATGCACCAGCTACACACATATCTTCACCACTCTCACTCCTTTTCACACTCTATCAATATACTATACCACCCGACCACCCTGAAATAGCACGCATACTAGCCTTACACCCTACCATCCCTTACATCATTGCAACCATCATATGCCGCACACTGACTCATCTTGAACGCTAGGGCTCATCAGTCCACATATAAATCTAAAGTCGCCCCTAGATCAGAAGATTATCACTCACTTGTCTTAATTGTACCAACGTGTTTTCTTGTCTAGTACACCTCACTTTCATCACATCACTTTCACATTATACATAGTGTATATTTACCGACTTTAACTATTATTGATTATTCGCTCTATATCTCTAACCAGTTATATGGTTATGAGGAAAACTCATAATAATCCCAGATAATGGAAGAAATAAAATTATATGATCTCAGAAATGTCTTAGCCTAACCACCTTCCCATGTTAACTCCTGTTGCACCACTTCCTCTTCTTACAAAGAGGGTGTAGCCCTTTGGGGGTTCCAGCCTTTCAGGCTAGTAAAACTAAAAGAAAGAGCAGTTTCATAAATTGTACATGGACTCAGGGGGAGCCCTTACGAGTCTTACGCGGAGAACAGTGCCCATTGGTTGGACTCTAGGAGACAGTCCTCTTTCTCTGCAACTATTCTGCCTCAATAAAATCTTAAAATTTACTATGTGGAATCTAATTATTTTCTTTATTAACGGTATTAATAAGGAATGATTTCTTTGAAAGGATACTAAAATGAAGTTTATGTAATTTACAAATACAAATACGAACAAAAGCTTAAATTAAAAAAAAAAAACATTTACAATTAATGATACGCACCGCATACGTGACATCTCTTGATCAAAACTTAAAGAAATGGTCTTTTTACTAATTAAACCCAATCTTTGTACAAGATAACAGTAACTAAAATAATGTTAACGTGTCACTGAACAACATTTGGGTCCGATTTGGAATCAATGAATTAGTATTTGAGACATATTGCTAACATTTATCTTCCTGGTTATATTTCACTCGTAATTGTTTTATTTTTGAAAACAGTCATAATTTTACTGAAAGTACGTCATTATTATTTATACTTTTCTGTACTTTTATGTGTTCCTACCGTTCAGTATTAGCTGTTAGCTGTTAATAGCATGTAAATAAATAAATACGTACATGCATAAAAAACATACATTACTATTATAATTAACCGAGCACCTTGGAGCCATGGTAATATGCAGATACCAAAAGCAGATCTATCAAATCGAAATCTCGGGACAGATCATCCTAAGTGTGAATTTTCCTTTTTCTTCATCAGTGTTTCAAAGCAACTGCCGGAATGGTACTTTCGTTTTGACCACGGCATCTTCTTTCCTTATTTACCTTTTCATCGTTTAATTTTGCTGTTTGTAACCATGTATAATTAATTTTGAACTTATTCGAAAAGATTAAAAATAAAAATAAATATTTCAATTATTATTATAGTGAAATGAGAAACGCAGAAAGACATCTCTCGAGTTATACTTATGCTGAAGAGTCATAATTGCATGTATGGGCCTGGGCCATTTTAGTGACTTTCAACTTCTACCCGTCACGATTATACGAGTGAAAAGCTTATTAAAATCCATAAACATGCATACACAAGGCGGGATTCGAACTAGCGACTGTGGAAGCGCTAGCCTAACTCCTTTGGTTCTGTGACTACTTTGGTCAACCATTTGAAAGCGTATCGGGATAAAAAAATGTACTCCTGCTTCAGCATAAAATAAAATGTTTGCCCATGTATAGTGTACATTCTCGAAATATTGCCAATAATGTAATTAATAACATACAAGTAAATGGCGGTTTATATCCTCTTTTTCTTTCGGAAAGGAAATAACTATATACATAACTTTTCAATCTTATTTTTTCTCAGCTACAATACATAACACGACCAGAAACTATGGCATGTTTCAACCGACGTATGTGGGTCTATTGGCCAATATCAGACACGTCAAGATAGAGAAGTTCGGGAGAGTTGCCAATCTGGAAGGAAGGAAATGCGGGAGCTTACTGAGAAACTAAGCAACATGCTAAAGAGTTACAACACAAACGTTAAACCACAGAACACAGATGTTAAATCTTCTAACCCACAGAATCTCTCACGCATGTTTTAGTTTCTTACGCATTTTGCTTGAGAGTTTACATGTCTGCAATATACAGTTATTGAAGACATATTTCTATACAGCTTTAAAATTAATTATATATCCAAGGAGTAAATTATGGAAGAAGCCGCGTCGATAAAGTACCATCCCGGCATTTACTTGTAGGTCAGGAAACCCTTTTTAGGACGGACGGTTGAAATATTCCAATCCAGATGTTCCCAATTGCTGAACAAGAAAACTATCACAGCACCAAGCTCCATTTATTATCACTCACCTTATGCATATAATAACATTCATATTTAAATATATTTCCTTTGTATATATTTCAAATGACAAAATACGCTAAACAGACGATCCTGTACTAAATATTTTCTAGGTGGTTGATAGTACAGTTATACCTTATTTGCAGTTTCGCTTCTAAAAGTTGGACGCTATCAATACCAGTTAAATATATTCATATATGGAGTGTCATCTGCTCGTAACTTTTTTCTTAAAGGTCAAGTTAATGACCGACCGTATCTTTCGCATAGTTCTCTGAAAGGAAATGTACGTAATATATTTTAGAGTTATTAGCGTTAACTTTATTCTTTCTTTTACATACCAAAATTTACTCCTTTCTCGTATTTTCATCTTGGGAAAAAGCCTGACATCTAACATCTTTATTGTTAAGTTCTGTATTTTTACAGTTTGCAATGACCCATTTGTTAATATTATTCATCATTTAAGCACATATGTCCATTGTACAATTTATATACACACAGTAAAATATATAATACACATATATACACGAAATAATATGATTTAAGTTCATAGAAAAGCGCACTGTGATAATCCAGCCTGCGTGTTAATTCACGCTGACAGAGAAACTATACATTGTTGTCCAAATCGTGACGTCATTGAAAGCGAGTCCGCAGTTGAACATTAGCCTGCGCGTAACGTTAAGGCCCTACCTAATAATACATTAGATATATTGACTTGGACTTTCGAACTAATAGTGCAGTTAAAAATGGCGGGAAGTTCACGCGGGTTACATAGTGAACAGGATATACTGTCAGTATTGGACATTGAGGAAGATCTGTTGTGTAGTGAATTAGAAGACAGTGGAAGTGATTTTGAGAGTGAAGCATCTGAAGTACCAGACATACAAAGTGATTCAGAAGATGAAGTTAATAATTTAGAAACAGATGCGAAACAAGTGTACTACGGGAAGGATGGAACTCAGTGGAAATCAACGTCTCCTCGCCCTCAAAAGGTAAGAGCTCACAACATTATAAAGGGGAAGATCAAAAAAGTTATTCTTCCGCCGAACATGTTGATCAATGACCAATTAGACGCATTCTTTTTATTCATGTCTGAAGATGTGCTGAAATCTATAGTAAAATATACGAATGAGGAAGCTGAGCGTGAATTCAAGAACAGTAACTTGAAACAGATTTGCAAGCCAAGGGATGAAACTGAAATGAGGTGTTTCTTAGAGTTGTTTTACACTGCCGGCCATCTGAAAGCTAAACATCTGAGTGTTGATTCTCCTTGGGATGAGAAGTATGGACCCCCAATTTTTCGAGCTGCAATGAGTAATAATCGATTCAAAAGTTTATGCATATTTATTCGGTTTGACGACAAAACTACAAGAAGTGTGAGAAGACAAAAGGACAAATTAGCTCCTATACGGTATGTTTGGGAGAAGGTGAATAGCTTCTACATGTTTTAGAAAGTATTACGAACCTGGCGTCAATTTGATAGTTGATGAACAATTAGTTCCCTTTCTGGGAAAGTGTACTTTCCGTCAATACATGCCCTCAAAGCCCGACAAATATGGCATGAAAATTTGGTGGATTGCAGATTTAAAATTATTTTACCCGTTACAAGAAATTCCATACACTGGCAAAGAAGATAATAAAATTGCAACAAACCTTGGATACAAAGTGGTAATGTCTATGTCGGAACCTTAGTTTAGGTCTAATAGAAATATTACTTGCGATAACTACTTCACAAGTTTGGATTTGGCAACCTGTCTTCTTGAGAATCAACTTACAATAGTTGGCACAGTAAGAAAACAGAAAAGATGTATTCCACCTGTATTCCTGCCAAATAGAGCGAGACCAGTTGAATCAAATGTGTTTGGTTTTCAACAGAACTTTACTTTAGTGTCTTACGTCCCACAAAGAAACCGATCTGTGGATCTTTTATCGAGCATGCATCACTCTTCAAATATCGATACTTCCAATAAAATGAAGCCTCAAGTAATACTTTATTATAATGAAACAAAATCTGGAGTCGATTCTTTCGATCAACTTCTTCACGAGTGCTCATGCAAGCAGAAAACAAACCGATGGCAATTTGCATTCTTCATGAACTTATTTTAGGTGTGCGCCTTGCCCGCTTGTGTTCTGTGGTGTACGTTGCACCCTAACTGGGAGACAACATATCCCACATGAAGAAGACAATTTCTAATTGCAATGGCTGAGGGACTAATACAACCACAGATATATAGAAGAAATTGGTTGGACTTCAGAATCCTATCAAGGACGCCATAACTTTGTTCAAGATTATTGACCCATGCCCTTCAACTGACGGTAGAATTGGAAACCCACCAGCCAAAAAGACGAGATGCTACCTGTGTCCTTCAAGGAAGGGAAGAATGCAAAAACAAATATGTTCAGACTACAGAAGAAATGTATGTGCTGAATATTCCTTTGAACACAGATACTGCACCCATTGTCTCCCAGGAAAAAAGGTGTAAACAGCAGCTAGGAAGTGCAAAGATTTCTATGAACGTTTCCGTGATATACATATGATTTAGACGTTTTCATTTATATTTGTTTATAATATATATATATATATATATATATATACAGGGTGAGTCACTGACGAGTGACAGCCCAAAATAGCTTGAAAAAGGAGAGGAAAATGAAAAATGTGAACAGATAAACTAATACCTACGGGAGGGGGACACTTGACAAAGCACACAATAATAGTGTCACATAAGCAGTGTTGTCGCCAAAGCACAAACTTATATTTTTTTCAAATGGCACTACGAAAACTTTTAATGTAAAATAAAGCTGTGAAGCAAAATACGACCAATGATAAAAAAAATCAATGCTCAGTGTTGCCAGCTTCGGCAGATATAAAGGGTCAATGTTGAAAAAAGGAGGAATGAATTGTAGCTGAACGGATCACATTAGATCAACAACATTTACACGAAAAGAAAATAAGATATGGTCTTAACAAAATGCCGAAAGTAAATTTCACTACGATTAGCAGTGTTACCACACGAGACGCCGAAAGAATGGGAAATTTACAATTGCTATTTACACAAGAAATGTCCCCTTGAAAACAGTCACGAAAATAACCAGGAAGGCTCTTTGAGGGTCTAAAAATGCAATGGAATGTATTTGGAAGTGATGTCACAAAGCGTTCACAACTTACAACACTGGAGTGACATTTTTATCAATCATGCAACACTGTAACCCACACAAGATTGCCAGAGGTATGGCGAATCTATCTTTCCGGCCTAATTGCCAGGATTTTCGCTCGCGAGCTTCAACGATTAGGGTGTAATAACTCCTTCTCCTATTCAATATTTAGATTATAAAACGTACACAAAGAAGATGTAGTACGTTAACATTGCATGAGCGAGATACTTTGTACGTTTGTATAATAATCTACAGTTGGTATAATCGAACACAAAGCTTTTTTGCAAGTGAGGAGTTTAAGTACACTCTCAAAGTAACTACCTGATATATCGTAGGTGTGGAGCAGTTGGTAGAATGTCAGATTTCGGAATTTGTTTATACTTTGGGCAGGACTTCGAGTCCCCGTGGTGCCATTGGACTTTTTTTTATTGTTTTCTCCGTAAACATAAATGATCCATACATTTTATAATAAATGCTGCTTATGATATACGATATCTACTTGTATTTCCGATTTAGTATTTCATTAAAAATACACAGTATATTGAAGTAACAGATGCGCTTTTCTTTTTTTTCTTGTAGTGAGGAAATATGATCACTCTTGCAAGAGATATTTGTTGAATGACGATAATAATGTTATGCACATGGATCGACAGGTATAGTAGAAGTGGTGCATAGCGTTTCTCTATGCCTTAACACGTCAATAAGCTCTTCTAACCAAATATATTTTACTGTTCCGAAAAAAGAAAAGCGAAGAACGGCAAGAAGAGCTTGCACTTTATAATGAATTCTGAAAGCAGGTAGTACCATCTGTGACCCACCTATTGAACTACGTACTGTACGAGGAGAGAGAGAGAGAGAGATAGAAGGTTCGAAAACCGTTGTGTTAAAGGTAATGTTTGTTGTTTGCGTCACGTGTAATAATAAGAAACAATATAACCTGACTTTGGCAAACCTATTTATGTGCAATGTGTAAAATTTTTAAACTACGTATAACGCTTGTAGTTCAAGGAAATAGGCAGCAGATAACACTACCGACTTGCAGGTTCTAAGAGATGTAAACGGCTTCAGCAAACATGCGTCACTCCTATTCACCATCTACTGAATTTGGATATAAATTTGAAACAATTGTATCTCATTCACCACCGCAATAAATCTGACTTCATATCTCATTGTTAGATTTGAACTCAATTCAAACTACCAAGGTTGGAGTTTGATTCAAGATGTCTTATTCGGTACTATGAAAAAAGAGAATTAAATTATATACCCCCCATTAATTGATGTAATAAGAAATATATACTGTGAAATAACAAGTTTCAATATATTTGAGCACATAAAACATTAAAATTAATACAAAGGACTGAAATGAGCATCGTGCACTATTTGGATTTACTATATTTTTATTATTTGATGTGCTCTCTCGTGTTGAGGCTTTGTAGCGTATTGGGTTAGCCGCGTTACGCAAAAGTATCACAACTTGATGTATTATCGTATTATAACTTAACTTTTAAGTGCCTTCAAAGAGTAAATATCAAAAAGAAACCTTTGCAATTTCACTAAGTTCGTCTGTATCTAGCAAATAAATCTAAAGTTCGCTGACTTGTCGTTGAAAAGGTTTGAGCTTTTCAACTAGATCTGAGCTTCCAGAACCATCCTGATTGGTGCAATGGGTCAGTGCTGCCAGTACGTTTTTAAATTTAATTTGTTTTTAGTTAGTCCTATCTGCACCAAAATTGGTATAAACATTATTTGACCCAAAAAGAAAAATGTTTTGCGTGCCCCTGTCCCAAATTCCTGCAGCAATGAAAGTGTTGTATTTTCTATACAATTCAGTTCTACAAAATTCTTCCATTACCTTAGAAGTAGCGGCACCAAACTTGGTATAAACATTATTTGATACAAGAGAAAAGCACTGTGGGTGTTACTGTCCCCAAGTATCCCAGTTGTCTGTTTTGTCAACAAATTTTACCAAATCTAATATTTTTGTGTCTGAGATGGTGTCAAACGGCTGTAGCCTTTGTGATTTTAGGTAGGATCGCAGCGTTAATAGAATCGCTTATTTGCTTCTTATGTGGATTCATTTTTCTATGATATATTAACATTAAATTCAGGCTACTTATGTATTAGATGTAATGTAAGTAGTGAAACAGAATACTAGAAATACAGACACCCAGTATTCGTGGGCACATCGACGTACATTAACAATATGCTTTTTAATCATTACTTTCATTTTGCGAGTTTCATACAAAATGAATTCGCGTCACAAGGCACAAAATGTTTGAAAGGGAAAATTTAGGGACACAATGATCACGAAATATTATTTTACTTCCTACTTATACACATAAATATAGATTTTTATGTAGTGCCAGGAAAATTTTAGAGAAGGGACATGGGGCACGCAAATGTTTTACTTTCTCCCGGGTTTAAATCCCAGCCGGGGAACTGCAGACCTTTTTCTTCAGTGCTCCTATGGCTCATGCTCTAAGGTTCATTCAGCCTACTATAAATTCCCCTGTTCGGGAATATTTCCCATTCGTATTACCAGTCCGTGAACATTTTTAGTTTGTTTTATTCAATAAAAAAATATTTTTACTTTTGGTACTTCTTTAAGATATTCATATTTTGGTAGCTTCAACAGCAATTTAGAGCAGATTTTTCATGAATAAATCATATCTTCTAATTATGCTCTTTAGAACTCTTGTATTTAAAAACAATTACCTATTTTTTTTTCTAATAATTTTTAAATTTCGGCAATCGTATATATTTTTTAATGAATGTTAGTGAAACGTGTTTCAAGAACTTAAAAGCATCTAAATTAATAGCACTCGTTACTGCCATCTGTTAACAATTTAAAGTACTACTTGCATTTCGTGTAGCTCAATATATTAAATAGTTTTAATATTTCATTGCAATAAAAACAATAATAAAAGGATGTAAGAAAAAAAAATGTAAATTGAAATTATTACAATAAAGTTACTATTGCCTTTCGCGAAGTAAAATAAAACAAGGCCTTCACTGGGATTCGAACAGTCTTAGGTGAAAGTATAAAAAGTTACAAACTTGCGTGTGCCAACCAATCGCGCCACATTAGCAAAATATAAAAACTAACACAAACTAGGGATAAGAAGATTACTGCAAGTTAAGACTATGCCCGTCATTGTTTCGAGCAATTTCTTTTATTTAAACATGTTTTTGGTGTTTTTACTTATTGAAGTGTGTTCTGCAGATTAGTACATTCATTATTTCGTTAAGTGATTATGTGAATGTTCTTTCTCTTTCTTGTATTATCTATGGGAATAATGCAAATTGATTATGTCAAACAAATCAGGAGGTTGTTGCCTGACGTAGGTGATGGTGCTACGGTACTGATGATATCGTATCTCAGCATAATAGCTTGTGTTTTGTTTCTATCACGTTTTCAGTGCTGTGTCTGCCATTGCATTATGGAGCAGAATTGGACCGAAGCTGTGGATATGATATTAGTGTTTGGTGAGTGCCATAAAAATGCATCTCAAGCTGCAAGAGTTTATGCGGAACGATACCCGGAACGACATCATCCGGATAGGGGATCATTTTCAAATTTGTGTGATCGTCTAAGACAAACAGGATATCTGACTATCAATTATGAACGTCCACGTGCTGCAACAAGTGAAAATGTGGCAGTTGATGTCTTGGCAGCAATGGCTGCAATCAAAACACGAGTTCACGCATTGCTTCCCGAGGACGTGGTGTGAGTCAAACAAGTGTCATGCGAATTTTGCGACATCATCGCTTTCATCCATATCATCTGTCTTTACACCAGGAATTGTTACCGGCAGATTTCCATGCTAGACTCGTGTTTTCTAATTGGGGACTTCACCAAACTCTGGCTGATGAATTTTTGTTTCTTGTGCTGTTCTCAGACAGAGCAACGTTTACTAACCATGGGGCACTTAACCACCATAATATGCATTATTGGTCGGACACGAATCCGCATTGGCTGCCGCAACAAGTGCTTCAGCGACCATGGTCTCTCAACGTGTGGTGTGGTATTGTTGATGGGCGCAAGTTGGTCCTTATTTTTTTTTTTAAGATCATCTGACAGACCCAATATATAATGAGTTTTTAACTACACAGCTTACAGTATTATTTTAAGATGTGCCACTGGACCGTCGCTGTACTATGTGGTTTCAGCATGATGGGTGCCCAGCTCACAATCCTAGGATCAACCGAGAATATCTGGACATCACATTCCCAGGACGATGGATTGGAAGGGGTGGTCCCATACACTGGCCTGCTCGCTCTCCCGATCTCACACCATTAGACTATTATCTATGGGGGCATTTAAAAGAACAAGTATACAGAACAGGACCCACTACACGAGAATATATGCGGGAAAGAATTCTGCAAGCCTGTGCAAATATTCCACGGGAACAAATAGTCGCAGCAACCCAGTCCCTCACCACACGTATGCAGCTGTATGTGGATCAAAATGGGCAGCATTTTGAACATTTACTTTAACGTAAACTGTCATGTCTCGTTTGTCTTTCAATTTTTTGTGTGTGACACCATTATTGTTTTCGTTTTCTTTAATTATTCTTGGTTTTGTTTAATTACTTTTCCTTTAATTGTACTTGACAATGCCGTAAGGCAGAGTTTATTGCATACTGAAATGATGTTAATGTTTCATGAATTGGCTACTTTGATACGAATATGGAACATGCGTAATCAGCGGACTAGTACAGGTACCGGATTAAGATTAGTTAACATCATGTGCAAATGCTATGGAAGAAATCATACGTTGTAAAATTATATTTTCTCAAACTGAAGTTGACCTACGTTCATCTGCTAGAAATATTTTCTTCTGAATTGGAGTTAATAAATACAAGGTCTAATGCAGATTACTGCTACTACTTCCAGATCGAGATGGGATTACTACTACTACTACAATATCTTGTTCAGATTACTACTACTACTGCTAGATCAAAGGTGGACTTCAGCTACTATGATATAAAGTTGGGATTACTACTACTACTGCTCGATAGACGTTGGATTAATACTACCACAAAGATGGTGGACCATTGAGTTGTGTCAATCATATCCTATCGTTACGAAGATAGGTGTTTATTCGATTACAACAGACACTCTATTGCTGCAAGGGCAAGAAAATGATTGTTTCTTCACTTTCAACACTCAATATGCTACTACTAGGAACAAGGGAATTGTCACAACAAGAATCTTTACTGCTACGAATGTTTATAGTCAATTGTGCAAGATGCATTATAGAGGGATAAACTTTACTTATTACAGAGGGATAAACTTTAGTTACCTTTCCAGTTGGCAAACTTTTCTAAGACAAAATTATCTATTCAGAACAACGCTGAATAGAACTTCGAATAATCAAGTGAGGCATGATTTTTTAAATCGTTATTTATAATGTTGATATCATTTTACATTTGGTAACGATTGTATACTGTGGTTTCAAGTGAATTCATTGTGCAAAACTTAACCTAACTGAAATTAATTTGATTATATCAGTGTTCTTAAACTTTAGTACAGTACAAGCAAGGTACGTACAACAGAATAAGTGAGACGGTATGTTCATCAGGCGCTTCCGAAGTTCGGAATCATGCTCTAACGGTTTTTGCGACAGTCACGTCATGGGTGGATAGCACATAGGGAACCTTTCAATAGGCGGAGGGAAAATAATTTATTATTGCCGTTTGAGTGCGAATTTTTTGATACAACAAAAACTCTTACAATCTGTAATATATAGACTATAAAATAAAAAATATCTTCCTTCAATAGCTGCAGTAGTTTCAGAGCTGCAGCCTGTTATTTGATTTGAATCGTCAATTTCTCATCAGTTTATAATAAAAATGATTTTATAAAAATCTTTTGAATTGAAATTCTCTGATACAAAAATGACCACTTCCCCCACCCAAGATCAACATTTTCGACACCCAAGGTCAACATATTTGCTGTCAATTCTTCAGTTTCTTTGAACGTTTTAAAATGATGATGAAGGGTGTTTAATAATAATCAGAAAGGTGGTTAGACCGGAAGAGAGCGAATATATTCCACAAAATGTTCATTTTATTCTATTTCTTCTTTCTTTTGAGCTACTTTGTTATGTTCTTGAAGTTTATACTGACATTTTGTTCTTAAGCTTATGTCAATTACAAGGTCTTGTTAGCTAATGTATTAGAATAATACAGGGGCACTGCGCGAACTGATAAACACCACGGACTATGTTGATGGACCACGAAAGTTTTAAATCTTTTCCTTGACTGGTAAAGATTTTTTTTAATGATGTATTACGAATGCTCAAAGGTTTATAAGGAATTGACCTTTCTTATCGTCTGAAGGCCTTTTATGGACTTTAGGGTAAAAAAAAAGCAAGGAAAAATTGATTTTCTTAAATTTATTTTTTCATCCCATTTCTCTAATTTTTCGTGAAGTTTATACCAATGCTTTCATTTGTTTATGATACTGACAACAAGGTCTCGCTGGTTTCTCTGCTAGTATAACATGTACACAGTGAACCAAGAATGAAAACATGGAAATGTAAAACACAAGATTTTTACATTCTTTTTGCTTTAGTTCACAATGGTTCGTGGTGTCCTCAAATCTTGCAACGTTAATTTAACTTATTTCCCGACGTCAGGCGATGATGAAATTTGCACAGCGACGTAAGTCGGGCGACAATTTAATATTCTACTGTTACATTCAAATAGTTTTATATTTTTAAAGCATTTTATAATATGTCTTTTTAATATGGACTTCATTAGCCTAAAATAAATACTAACTTGCAACGATCTGTCGTTTGACTGGTTGCAGAACGCTTTAGGATTTGGGCCAGGAAACATTAGCTTGAGAGAAACTATACGAACACAGAAATAACTAAAAAATAAAGACATACTTTTCTTATACAATTCGTACTAAAAAGTGAAAAATAATTTTGTTTATCAATGACTAAAAAGAAAAGCATGTGGAGGGGGGCGCCAATTCAAGAACTTATAAAGTGACTGTATATTAGAGCGGAGAGTATGGTTTTCTTTTTAGTCATGCATAAAAATAATATTTTTCACTTTTTAATACATAAGGTTTTTAAAAAAGTATGTCTTAAAAAGCATTTTTTATTAATTTTTCATTCACATCGCTTTGACTAAAAATAAAATCTGAAATAACTACTGAAAGGTTATTTCTGAAGCATCACATTTCATAGAGATGTCTGATAGGTTTACTGTAATCAAAATAATCTTGTCCGTACAAGGAAAACATACGACACCAGGAATTTTGAAAGGAGTGGAAATTTCATTACAAGCAAACATTTATCATTTATACTGCATTTTTTCCTTATATAGATATATGTGGCAAGGCTACTGAATTTATATACTCTTATTCCTTATTATATCAGAAAATTCCCATCCAAACAGCCATAATAAATTATTTAAGGATAAGAAAATTCACTATCCAGCTCAAATAACAGGCCGTTGCTCTGAAAGTACTGTAGCTATTGAAACCAAATCTGTCCCATATTATAGGCAATATAGTGTAGATTATAATAGTTTTTTGGTTTATCAAAAAATTGATATCCCAAAATCGACAATAAATTATTTATCACCACCTGTTAAGAAATTTCCTATGCGCTATCCACCTGTGACGTAAAGGAGGCGTGGTTTCCGAAGGGACACGAGCGCACTCCGAAGTTCAGATGAACAGCCCCTGTGAATAACAAGAAACTAGATGAAATATTAATTGTTCCTAAATACTTGAGTGGTGTACTTCTTAGCGGAGAGACGTGTGTTGGTGTCGCTCCTGTTTGAACGGCTGTTTATGTGGTAGAAACGGACTGGACATGGAAAGCAAGTAAGTGAACTTTTTCCATATAAATGTGACATAAACTAGCGCAAGCACCAACTTCCACCGATTTTTTGGAGGGGAGTTATTGAGTGGCGAAGTTGTACACGTAAATCTTATAGAACCGCAAGATAAGCCACGTTCAAGCCAACACGTACGTAGGGTAAAATGAAAAATCATTACTCAGCATTTCAAAAATAAACCGGAAGAACGAACAAACTAAAAGAAATTAAAAAAATAAAATAAAAAAATAAATCAACGGAACATAATTTTGCGGTAGGCAACCAACCACGCATTTGAGTTTGGTTGGTTGCATAACGATCGGGCAAACTTGGTAACCCAAGCGACATAAAGTGAACAGAACAGTATCTTAAATTTTATCGTGTTCAAGGAGGCATCGGGCGCTACGGCCTCCTGGGTCTCGTGCTCTCTGAACTGCGTCTCCGGGAATGTTGTTGCTGACACTCACAATAGTAAGTATTAGGAAAGGACCCAGTGCGTGAACGGTTACGAATTTGTGAACTCGGATATGACAGATAGATCAAAGAGAAGGCTGTCGACGGGAGCCATAATGGAATACACGGACATAAATAAATCCGGAATGAAAAAGCTCGAAACCGAGTGGAGAAACTTGCGAAATTCGGACGGGAAGGAAATATCAGCAACTAATTCATATAAGCTGAAGTGGTCAGAAAAGATAAAAAAAAGAAATAAATGAAAATAAATCAAGATCATCCAAAGAGGACAAAGAACTGGAGGACAAGATAGTAGCAGAAGTAAATGCCGAATGGGAAGAGGCAAATAAGGCATCAGAAATTTCGATGGAGTTAAGAAGGGTAAGGAAATTGAGCCTCTTCCGTGGGAAGGCGATGGACGTCCAAGAGATTGGAACACCAACTATGACAGAAGACCCAGAAACAAGAAAGAAGAGAGTAAGAACACCGGAGGAAGAAGAAGCGAGCAAAAGACACAAGGATCAGGAACAAACAACAGAGTTAAGGATACGCGTTGCTTACCTGGAAGGAAAGATAGAAGAACTTGAGAGAAACAACAACAAACTTAGCAAAGAAAATGACAGATTAAGAGGAGAGGAACTTAAATTGGTGAGGTGGCAAACTAAAGTGGAGGAGAGAGAGAATGAGATCGAAAATCTGGAAAGGAAACTGAAGAACGAGAAACAACAGGCTATCGACGGAGCCATTAGGATCAAGGAATTAGAAATTATTAGTCAACAAAATGAACATAGAAGATTGGATGTAGAAGAAAAAAATAACTCAATTGGAGGAAAAAATAAAAAAAATGTACAGAGAGAATGGAAACCTCAAGAATGAAACAACAAAAACAACAGCAGCGGTCGTACCAACGTTTGCGGACATGCTGAAGAAGAGAGAAGAACCGCCGGAGAAAACAAAAATAATAGAAGCCAACAAAAGACAACCAAAACCTACCATACTAATAAAACCGAAGGATGGTGAATCGATAAAAGACATAAGAATGAGGCTAACAAGGACTATTGAAAGAAATGATAAAATTAATTTCCAAATGGTGCAAACAAGAACTGCCCTAGTATTGCAGATGGCGACCACACAAGATGAGGAGAAGCTGATTAACCACCCGGGAATTGACAGAAGCTTCGAATCAATAAGTAGAGTGGAAAAGAAGAATCCGCTGATGATCGTCTACGGAATCCCAGTGGAACTACAAGAGAAAGAGGTATTAGAAGAACTAATAGAGAGGAACTTACCAGAAATAACGGAAGAACAGAAGCAATTGATAAAAACAAGAATCAAAACGGGACCGAGGGACAGAGACAGATACCACTTAGTAATCGAGGTCCCTCGATCGGTGAGGGAAATCCTACTCCGCAGACCAAAAATATACATTGGATATGAAGTTACAAATGTCAAGGAGTACTTAGTAGTCACGGTTTGTATGAAGTGTAAAGATTACGGGCATATCGCGCGGAACTGCAGAGATGATGAAAGATGCGGCCATTGTGGCGAAAAGGGCCATAAAAAACTAGAATGTCCGGACAAAAACAAAGTATGTATACCATGTCATAAAAAAGGGAAGAAGTGCGGGGTAAAAACACAACAGGAGTGTCCTCAATATAAGATACAACTCCAACGCATAATAGAAAAGTTCAATTATGGACCCTAACCAAACATCAGCGGAAGGAGAGGAGAAAAAACACCAAAGAAGAAACCC
>JAGDQP010027612.1:328-14495 GCA_022664845.1 Lepisma saccharinum
TAATTTTGATGGATGTCCTGAAGATATTCGATGCGTGTATTAAAGATTATTGATGGGTGTCCTGAAGAAATTTGATGTGTTTCCAAGAGACATTTGATGGTTTTCCTGGAGGTATTTGATGGGCTTCTTGCGGAAATTCGATGGGTTGCTGCAGAAATTCGATGGGTTTCTTTGAGATTTTTGATTGGTTTCCTTAAGATTTTTGATGGGTTTCCTTGAGAATTTTGATGGGTGTCCTGGAGATATTTGATGGGTGTTCTGTAGATATTTGTTGGGTGTCCTGAAGAAATTTGATTGGTGCCCTGAAGATATTTGAAATGTTTCCTGGAGATATTTGAAGGGTGTCCTTAAGATTATATATGGTTGTCCTTGAGATATTTGATGGGTGTCCTGGAGATAGTTGACGGTTTTCCTTGAGGTAGTTGATGTGTTTCTCTCAGTTATTTGATGGGTTTCCTTGAGATAATAGGATGGGTTTTCTTGATGTATGTGTTGGTTTCCTTGAGATATTTGATGGGTGTCCTGGAGATATTTGATGGGTTTCCTTGAGATTTTTTATGCGTTTCCTTGAGATTTTATATGGTTGTCCTGAAGATATTTCATTTGTTTCCTGGAGATACTTGTTGGGAATAATTGAAATATTTTTTTGGATTTCCTCGAGATATTTGATGGGTGTCCTGAAGATATTTGATGGGTATACTGGAGATAGATCATTGGTGTCCTGGAGAAATTTGAAGGATGTCCTGGATATATATTTGTTAGGTGTATTTAAGATTTTTTTGTGTTTCCTTGAGACATTTGATGGGTTTCCTGGAGGTATTTGGTAGGTTTCCTGTAGATATTTGATGGGTTTCCTGCAGAAATTCAATGGGTTTCTTTGAGATCTTTGATGGCTTTCCTTTAGATTTTTGTTGGGTTCTGTTGAGATTTTTGTTGGGATTCCTGGAGATAACTGATGGGTGTCCTTGAGATATTCGGTGGGTTTGCTAGAGATATCTGATTGGTGTTCTCGTGATATTCATGGGTATCCTGAAGATCTTTGATGGGTGTATTGAAGATATTTGACATGTGTCCTGAAGTAATTTCATGGGTGTCCCGGAGATATTTGATCGGTGTCCTGGAGATATTTGATGGGTTTACTGGAGATATTTGATGTGCGTTTTAGAGATATCTGATGGGTGTTATGGAGATATTTGATGGGTGTCCTTGAGACATTTGATATGTGTCCTGGAGATATTTGATGGGTGTCTTGGAAGTTTTTGATGGGTGTCCTGGAGATATTTGATCGGTGTCCTGGAGATATTTGATGGGTTACCTGGAGATATTTGATGGGTGTCCTGGAGATTGTTTCTACAGGAAATCTTCACACCTCAGCAGAATATCATCTCCACGACACATCCGGTGAATAAACTCAACGTTGCATCACCAGAGCTACAACCAAACTCAGATCATCGTCTCAGGAATGACAAACCTCTCACCGCACTTATCAGCGTCGAAGAAATAGTCAGCACCACCGCTCGAAAGAAAAATACCGCTCCAGGCCAGGACGGTATCACATACCGCCATATTAAGGAAGGACCTTATCACCTACTCCAACTTATAGCAGTCATCTACAACTTTGTATTGCGATCAGGATACATATCAGCACAGTGGAAAACCTCTAAAACCTTAATGTTTCTCAAACCCGGCAAGCCTCCTGACAAAATAAGCTCCTACCGACCCATTAAACTCACTTCTACCCTAAACAAGATCCTTGAACGTATTATAATAAAACGCCTCCATATCCACCTACAAGACCGAACATTTTACCAACACACCAAGCAGGATTCCGCCCCGGCTACAGTATCCAGGACCAACTTCTCCGTCTTTCCACTCATATCACCAACCATTACAATACCTGTAAACCGTCATGCCTCGTTCTTTTTGATTTGGAAAAAGCTTTCGACAAAGTATGGCACGCAGGACTTATCTGGAAATTACTTAGATTTCATCTACCAATAGCATATATCAGATTCATTTACAACTTCCTTACTGAACGTCTCGCATACATCACCATTAACCACACTAGCTCTTTTCCCATATTTTTACATACAGGAGTTCCACAAGGTTCAGCACTCTCCCCATTACTCTACATAATGTACTGCACAGACCTTCCACCTTTACCAGCATCCGTCCACCTTTATCAATATGCAGATGACACAGCCTTTTTAGTCACAGCTCAAACTATTCAGCAAATCAACCATGCCATGCAAACAGCAATCGACACATTTACCAACTGGTGCTCTACTTGGAAACTAACAATCAATGCTGCTAAAACACAGTCAATAGTCTTCTTACCACCAAAACAACGTTCCCGTGTTCAACGAAACCCTTCGAAACTTCACCTTACAGTACACCAAACACGAATCAAACCATCCCACACCGTCAAGTACCTAGGCATTATCTTTGATTATCATCTAACATGGAAACCACATCTAAAAGAGATCACCACAAAAGCTTATAACCGTCTAAATCTCCTTAAAAGACTTACAGGCACAACATGGGGTCTAGCGCCAACCACTATCATCAATACCTACAAAGCATTTCTAAGACCTGTCTTAACCTATGGGCATCCAGCTTGGCTTGCAGCATCATCCTCATTCTATAATAAGCTCAAAATCCTCGAACGACACGCGTTCCGTATTGCTTACCGAATAAAACTCCCCAGCCCAACAGCAGACCTTTACGCACGAGTCACTATACCCAATATACTGTTTCATTTAGAAACCTTACGCACCCGCGACATCACAAGTCGTTACGAAGATTACCACCCACTGTTGTTAGACACGTTATACGATAACGCCACGTACCATGCTCATCCTTGCCAGCAGCTAATCGACAATCCACTATCACTTCTTCTCAGTATCTACCTTTCCTCTCTTCCCCCAAATCATCACTACATTCCCGAACTCACACCACTCGCCACTCCGCACCCGCCTCATCACATACTTCCATCACGTGCACAGTAATCCATCAAATACTAACAGGGCTCACATTGTCTCCCATCAGCGCCCCGTGTCGCCCCGGGGACAGAAGATAACATTCATTCGTCTACACTAACTTCCCTGAATGTTGTGATTGTGGCGTGCAAGCACTTTCTGAATTCATTTTTTATATACATATATTTGAATTTTCTTATAATCCCACGTAAGTGAATGGTTACGATGCAAAATCGTAACGATCCAAATTTGGTAAATAATAAAGAATAATGAGCTCCTTAAAACCTCGTAGACCAGCTCCAACTCATCCATCCCGCCTTATCCGTTAAAGCTTTTCCCATAAAAAGGGCGTAACCCTTTCAGTGGGTGTTGCCATGGCTTCACCATGGCAAATTGAAAAAAAAAGGGCATATGTAACAACTTAGTTCATTACTCTTTGAAATCTTCATTATCGCTTTCACTCATAAGCTGAAGTTCCTCGGCCTTATTTATTTATTTGATTGTTTGACATCATTTCTTGTTATTTTTTTTCATATGGCTTATCATTTGGTGTCATTTCGTCATATGCGTTATCACTGGGAGTCATTTGGTCAGTGTACACATTATTTTAGAATTTCACAATTGGTAGTCGTTTATTTACATGGACGGATTTTGTTGACAATTATTGTTCATTTACACGATACAGTCGTCCATTTATACGGACATATTTTGTGGACAATCATTGTACACTTATTCGATCTGGTGTTGTATGTAAAGCCATTTTCTCAAAAGTACAAATTGTAAGATTTTGAACAGTCTGTAACACATGGTATCACAATGTGTGTATGCTAATGAGAGAATATTGATTAAAAAAATGATTACTGAACTCTCATCTTGATGTTATGTTATTTCATTCAAATCATTTTATCATTGTTTAGGGTCCAAACTCGTGACAGGCAAAGACGCCGATTGCTGTGTAACTTCGGGCGAGTGGTATTCTGATATGTGTTTTGTTGTCATATTGGGGTCTATGAAGGCACATATTCAATTCAGATTTTATAAAATATAGTATATTAATAAAAAATATAATATTAAACATATAGACAATATGAAGACTTCCCTAGGCCCAGCTATTACATAATTCAACTATGTTTGTGTAACGTTAAAAAGTTCAATAAAGAATTTTATGTTCTAACTAATAAGAACAAAGTTTCTGCTGTCACTAGAAAATAAACTTAGGAAATAACAGAAACTAATGGAAAGGAGAGGAGAGGAGTTACTCAGTTTTGCCAAATGTGGTTCTCTTTCTGTCCGGCTGACCCTTCCGCCGCGCAACTGCTGTATGGACTTAATTTTTTTTTAATTCTTGAACTCTACAGGCATGGTTGAAGAAGCTTTTGTCTTACGTACAATGAATAAAAATATTTGGACAATTTCAACAAAGAGGGAAAACAGATTGTATCACGTGCAAGACATGGACCATTTCGAAAACTCTTACCATTTTAAGATAATTTGGATGAATTAGGTACAATGCTATAGATATAACTACTACTCGATACACATGTAAGGTAACAGGCAACGAAAAATTGACAACTACATAAATTCATCCCACAAAAAAGTATTTGGACTACTCTCGAAAGAAATGTTCTAGGTGTCCTTTTGTGCACAACAGCATTCTGCGTGGTTTATTGAGGAAATGCACAGCGTGTCAGGCATAAAGAAGCAGTATGGGGAACAAATTGAGTTCAACAATATTCGAACTACTCACTTTAACATCAAATTACGTGCGGAAGGTAAAAGATACTGAGACATAGGATGGACTTGAATTGTACAATAGACTTGTATTGTAGTGATGAATATCAGGACGTACGGTGAAAAAAAAAGAAGGAAGTCAAATAAAGCAGAACGTTGCTTCAAGTAGTAAAAATGTTGGAGGGTGTGTTATTATTTGATGTTGTATAATTACTATAGGAGTGGACAGTATTCATACTTGGCTTTCCTGACGCAGTGTGGGATGCCTCAAAACACAACGTAGACTACTCTTGTATACAAAAGGCTACCTAGTGGCCTATGGGGTTGAACAAATACTTTCTTTCGATGAATTTACGTAGTCGTCACTCGTTCGTTGTTTGTTACCTTATAGGTGTATCGAGTGATAGTTATTTCTACAGTACCGTATTCTATCCAAGGCATCCAATTTATCATAAAAGGGCAAGAGATTTCGAAACAGGCCATCTTTTACGTGTGATAGTCTGATTTACTCTTTGCTGAACTTGTCCAAATACTTTTTTACCCGCTGTATGTTTTTCCCTATCCATATGTTGTATTAGAAACTGAAGATTACGTTATTAACGGTAAACAATAATTGCATCCAAACAGCAGTTTCAAGGATATATTTCGTAGAGGAAGTCTACTCCTACTTTTGTGTGAGTTGTCGCTTATTTTTCTTGTATATTTGTCTTTTTCTCAGATTGTTTGTATATGACAAAAATCACGATGAGTGACACTTAAACGACAGAAAATGACGTTTTCAGTTTATGATTTATTCTTTAGCAATGGGAGGGGTATTATACGTGATGAAATTTATATAGGTACTCTAGCACACAAGTTTCAGGGATTTATTAATGAAATATATTTTTTTCCAAAGGAATAAGCTAAGGAGAAGGGGAAAACGAATTATCATATACTGTAAAAATAGGAGAAACGACTTTGGGTCCATTAACGAGGGCAAAAATATACACTTCTGAAATCCAAGATGGCGGCAGCGCGAAATGTCACAATTGTTAAAAATCATCAGAATTTCGTGAAATATTATATGTGAGGGCTTGAAGGAGCCCTGGGTCCATTACCGAGGACAAAAATATACACTTTTGAAATCCAAGATAGCGGCAGCGCGAAATGTCACAGTTGTTAAAAATCATCAGAATTTCGTGATATTTTATATGTGGGAGTTTAAAGGTGCCCTTAGGCCATTCCAGAGGCCAAAATATACACTTTAAAAATCCAAGATGGCGGCAGCCCGAATGTCACAATTGTTAAAAATCATCAGAATTTCGTGAAATTTTATATATGGGAACTTGAAGGAGTCCTGGGTCGACTACCGAGGCAAAAAATATACACTTTTGTAATCCAAGATGGTGGCAGCGCGAAATATCAGGATTGTTAAAAATCATCAGAATTTTGTGAAATGTTATATGTGGGGGCTTCAAGGAGCCCTGGGTCTATTACCGAGGGCAAAACATACACTTTTGTAATCCAAGATGGCGGCAGCGAGAAATGTCGTATTGCTAAATATCATTAGATTTCGTGAAATTTTACATGTGGGGACTTAAAAGAACCCTGAGTCAATTTCCGATGGTAAAAATATTCACTTTTGAAATCCAAGATGGTGACAGCGCGAAATATCATAATTGCTAAAGTCATCAGTTTTTCGTTAAATTTAATATGTGAGACTTCGAAGCGCTGCTGAATTCAATTCCGAAACTAAAATTGTTGAATTTTGCGTTCAAAATTGTTAAAACTTGGATATTCGTTCGATTCTGTTGTTAATGAGAAACCGAAAATGGCGGCAGTTTGGAATGTGATAAAATGTTCAAAATTATCAGATTTCTGTTAAATTCCATATGTGGGTGTTCCGAAAAACGCTGATTACGAATCCGATCCTACAAATGTTGAATTTTTAACTCGAATATGGCGGCAGCGCAAAATATGATAATTGTAAAAATATTTTGATTTTTCCTGAAATTTTAAATTCGGGTCTTTCAAGGCGCTCTGAGTTCGATTCCAATTTCAAAAATGTTGAAATCCAAGAGGGCGGCAACCCGAAAAGTAATACATTCTTAAAAGTTATCAGTTTTGTAAAATTTGATAAGTAGGTGTCTTGAAAGACGCAGATAACGAATTCCAGCCCAAACATATTGAATTTTCAAATCGAAGATGGAGTGAGCGTGAAATATTCTGATTGTTAAAAAAACATTTGATTTCCGAGAAAATTTATATTTGGTGCTTTCATGGGACGATGATTACAAATTTGAGACCAAAAATAATAAAATGTGAAATCGAAAATGGTTGTAGTGCAAAATGTTATAATTTCTACAAATTATCCGATTTTTGTGAAGTTTCATATCCGAGGTTTTCAAGGGGCGGTGAGTTTAATCTCGAGGCTAAAGTGTTTAAATTAGAAAATGAGACGCTGGCAGCGCAAAATATTGTAATTGTTAAAAATAATCTAATTTAGTGGAATTTTTCCCGTGATTTCTGAGATTTCTGGGTTGGATTCCTAGACTAAAATGTTGAAATTAGAAATTCACTCCAGTAGGACCCAGACGCGTTTTGAATGTTATTTTTTGTTTTAATTCGTTGATTAACAGTTATTGGTTAAAAAGTACGTTTAATTTTAATCATATTTCAACAAATGTTTGATACTCCAGTAGCATATTCACGTTGGTCGGTTATGGGACAAATATCGTTCCACATCCTAAATGCGGACGAGAGAGGGGTCTCGTTTGAGACCACGTCGATCGATGTGGGATCGACACCGATTATTGATATCACTAATTTACCTATTTTCTAAAACTATATTTTGCAAAGAATAAATCAAGTTTTACAAACCTTTTTTCATAATGAATAAATTAAAATTAAAATTAGAGCATTCGTCATGACATTATATCGATTCATGTCGTTAACCGATATCTATATTGATTAATGTCGGTCGATAAGGGCAAACCGATGTTTAGTCAAGCAATGGTATATCCCTCTGGTGATAAAGTATAAAACTTCATGCTGTTGTCAACACGAGACCAGCTTTGTTTGGTGACCAAGTTGTTCACAATTTAAGCATGTTAAAGTGCAGAAGTAACATGTCCTTCGTGTTACAGACCCAAAAGATAAAGTGTTAATGTTGATTGTCTTTTTTCCAAGGATTCTTTGATCACTGTATTTAAATAGACAAACCAACAAGATTTAAAGTAATATTAAGCTGGTTATCGTACGCCGTCAGAACCGGGAGATATTTTACACTTTTGTTTCGTTTGTACGGTGGAAAGTAGCGTATTTTCTCAAGCCCATATGGTTGTTGAGATATTTTGATAAATTCTCGTATATATGGGTCAAACTTTTGGTTTCGGGCGTACTCTATGTTCTTCGTTTTATCAAATCAGTAAATTGAGCAAAGTTCTATTGAGATATATTAAAAATTGTGGATTTGAGATTTTTTGACCAACCCTCGTATATATGTTTCAAAATTTTGGTTTCGTGCGTATTCTATGTTCTTCGTCTTGCCAAATTAGTAAATTGTGCAAAGTTCGTTGAAATATATTGAAAATTGTGAATTTGCGATATTTTTACCAACTCTCGTAAATATGGGTATTTTTTTCGGGCGTACTCTATGTTCTTCGTCTTGTGAAATTACTAAATTGGGCAAAGTTTTGTTGAAAATTGTGTATTTGCGATATTTTGACCAACCCTTGTATATGTGGGTCAAATGTTTTGTTTCTGACGTACTCTGTATTCTTCATCTTGTGATATTACTAAGTTGTGCGAAGTTTCGTTGAGATATGTTGAAAACTGTGGATTTACGATATTTTAACCAACCCTCGTGTATATGGGTTATTTTTTGTTTCGGGCGTACTCTACGTTCTTCGCCTTGTCAAATTACTAAGTTGTGCGAAGTTTCGTTGAGATATGTTGAAAATTGTGGATTTGAGGTATTTTGACCAATCGTCGTATATATAAGTCAAATTTTGGTTTCGGACGTACTCTATGTTCTTCGCCTTGTCAAATTACTAAGTTGTGCGAAGTTTTGTTGAGATATGTTGAAAATTGTGGATTTGAGATATTTTGACCAACCCTCGTATATATAGGTCAAATTTTGGTTTCGGACATACTCTATGTTCTTCGTCTTGTCAAATTACTAAGTTGTGCGAAGTTTCGTTGAGATATGTTGAAAATTGTGAATTTACCTTATTTTGACCAATTCTCGTATATATGGTTCAACATCGTGGTTTCGTATATAGCCTATTCCAGTTCAAAGGTTTTTGTTAGATAACCCATTATTATTATTATTAGGTTAGTTGGCAACACTGAACCTCCTTTAATCAGTTACAGGAAGACAAAGACAAAAATATAATCTGATGACTAATTCGAGCAGGCACTCCGCTCGAACAGTTCGAGCGCTCGAAAATGCGCTCGAAACCTATTCACGCTCGAAGTTGCTCGAACTGGATTTTTGCCACTTCTCCCACGTTTCGAGCGTGACTGCTTTGGGCTTCGGATTTTGAGCGCTCGAAATCCGCTCGTTGCACAGCTCTACCTCCAGACCCACGCCCTAAATACATTCTTTCAGTGTGAGAAACAAAGTGAACATCCGGTTTCTTGAGCTTAAGGGAAGGATTGTGCTAGATTTTGTCATTATGCTAAATGGAAAAGCAGTTTAAAGTATCGTAGGTTTAGCATAATTAGACTAGATGTGGCAACGCCTATTGTGATATTGAGTGTGAGGTTGAAAATTGAGAGTGAGTGAGGATGAGAGCAAAGAATAAAGGTGAGAGTGAGGCTTCATTCAGTGAGGATGAAGGTGAATTAAATCAGATTATTGAGGTTACTAACTCGAAACGGAAAGCAAAACAACTAAAAAAAAAATTCGAAGCCGAAACAAATTATTTCGAATCCAAATTTAACAAAAAAAAAGTCTTTGGGTTTCTTACACTCGTACTTATTCCTTTCGGTTTTGTTCCCATTGGTGTATTTCCATTCGGTGTTATTCCGATCGGCCCTATTGCCGTCGGTGATATTTGGTCAGATATATTTCAAGTTTTCCATCCGATGATATTCCAAAATCGGACTTATTCCATTCAGGGTTATTGTAGCGTCTCGCAATAAGTAGTTTACATAATGATACACGCTAAGGGGTCTCTAAATATCCTTTTTGCTTTCTAAGGAAAACACTGCAATACTATTTTATAGGAATAAATAACTAGAGAAAAATGAAATAACAATCCTTAGCTTGTCTGCTTAGGTTTTGATAGGTTAAATTAGTAACTTAACGAAGCCTGATTCAAATTATCAGCTTAACCACAATCAATAGCAAAAATGATGTTTCACGTGCGGATGACATGAAGCAGGTTCGAAGTGAACCTAAATCCCCAGGGGGCTCAAAGAAGATAGCTGGCTTCTGCCGGGCCGATCAGATATGGTTACAGAAAACATGAGAAAGGTATAAAGGAACTGAAGCATGAAGCAGCTACTATTTCTAAAATCTGTCTTCGACTTGACAGTTAAGATCCGACTTATGAGATGATCGGGGGAATGCCTAACGATTGTGCAATCCACTTCTCGTTATGGCCTGTCATCAAACAAGCAATAAGCGACGTGTCCGGAAATAATTTCGTTCGACAAATAATTTTAGAAGTTTTTTTTTTAATCTTCGGAGTAGCAATAACTGGGGAATGCCTTCTTACGGAACGTTTATGCTACGAAGCTAATTATGTACTTAGGGACAAGAGTTTAACATACTCATTGTCTCCCCTTACAAAATAGAATAAAATGTTTTATTTGTATGTTACTAGTTCCCAAGATAGCTAAATTATTATTAGGTAGGCCCTTAACGTTACGCCCTCTGATGTTCAACTGCTGGCTCGCTTTAGATGACGTCACGATTTGGACTCCTGTGTGTAGTCTGCCTTGTCTGCGTGGATTAACGCGCAGATTAAATTATCATAGTGCGCTTTTCCATGAACTTAAATACATCTATTTCGTGTATATATGTGTATTATATATTTTATCGTGAGTATATAAATTGTAAAATGTAGACGTGTGTTTAAATGATGAATAATTACAACAAATGTGCAATTGCAAACTATAAAAATATAGGACTTAACAATAAAGATGTTAGATGTCACGCCTTTCCGAAAGATGATAATATAAGAGGGGATTAGAGTTTGGTATGTAAAAGAAAGGACAAAGTCGACACAAATAGCGCTAAAATTTATTACGTACTGTAATGACTCTCTCTCGCCTCTCTGCCTCCTTCTGCTCAATGAGGGGTAAATAGATGGAACTAGTCCCCCACTGAAACTGGACTAAATAGCCCCCGCTACTGAAATTCCGACGGTACAAACCTATTACAGTAATGCGCGAATACCAGCTTACCCAGTTTAGCTTCTTCATTCTTCGAGAGTCATTATGGGACAGGATCCAAAAGAAGACCCCAACAATTAAGGCCCTCACTAGGCAGCAGAAATTTCGTTTTCATTTCTGCGACGTCTCTTGCTGCTTTCTTCAAGGTCTTAGCAGGCGGTGTTTCTAAAATCACGTGACACGTCAGTCCTTCAGGGAACAGGAAGGACTTGTCACACCGTTGTAGCTTCCACTTCATAAAGCTAGAAAATAGTTCCCCCAAAATTCATTCCAAGACTGGATTTTCTAACGGCATTAAACTTAAAAGAAATATATCTACGTGCATACTTGGAACTAGTTATCAAAACATTTTTCCGTATATTAATTAGTTATTGTAATGTTTTATTCGTATTTGAAGTGCAGTAAACTAAGCGTACAACTTGGAAATGTGTGTTCGAATGGTCTTCAGAGTCAGAGAGAGTAAACGGGAGACAAGAAAGAAACCTTTTATGACAGTTTTATAGCCCTGAAGAAAGGGTCTTGTAGAGTCGAAGAGTGAGTATTTCTTTTTCACTGGGATACTCTCACTTAACTTCTATTTTTGATCAACAGAATTCGGACCAGGGGGCTTCAGTCAGGCGATCGGAAATGTTCGGCTGTTTTCGGAATCGTGACGTAGGTAGGAGTCGAAACGTGGAGTTGAAAAGCTACGCTGGGCTCCTTCCTTCGCTACATAGCGAAGGAAGCGATTTACATACTTGTAATTCTTCTTTACTAAAGTAGACTTTGTGTAATCAATGCATAATACACATATTTACAATATTGGAATATACACACAGTATTGGTTGAATATTTGCATAATTGAGTAGGACGAAGAGAATTTAAATGTGATGCTTTATAAAATGTAATTGAAGGTAACACGATTCTCTCTCATCCACTACTCCAAACAGATTCTAGGTTTCCAACTAATTTTCTGTATCTACACACACAAAGTCGGAGTGAACAATGAGTAAATAAGCATCATTTGGGCAACGTTATCCAGAAGTCAATCACGCCATGGCCATAAAGAAATCTAGAAACAATATTTGATTCTTCCCATAAAGAACCGACACAATCGTTCTGTACTGAATATTAACAGCAATAACAAAGGGAAGGATTTGTCAGGACTAAGGAATCGGTCCTGGCTTTATTCAAATACCATCTAAGCATTTGCCTGGTGCGATCGAAAAAACGAGGGAAAACCTCAGCTAGGGTGCCCGAAATTGCCTCAGCATCACAGCCACTAATCTGCTATATTGATTGGTCGGTGTATATCCAATTTCCCAATCCCAATATACATCAATATAGCAAACTACCAATTTTTTTTTTTATTTTTTTTTAAATATTTTCCGGTGTCTACCGATTCAATTATTTTAAACGGTATAAGAATCTAAGAATTATACAATTCAGAGTTAAATGAAAAACTATCATCATCTAAGTCTTCAGGAATAACCTAAATACAATGTGTAGATCGATCGTATTAGCTTAGCAACTGGAAGTTTCTGGAAACGACCCCAACGGCAGCCGATAATGGTTGAGGATTTTTTTTTCAGTTTATTCCTGTCACGGCAAACAAATTCTGGGATGGTTATTTCAAAGTAGGCCCTGGTTGACATACATCCATTATTCCTGCCTGAGCCAAAGTTGCCTAATTAAACTCAAAATGTAGATTGTGTTATGATAGAAAACTTGGTAAAGGTTAGAATTTGGAAATTGAATTCTATTTATGCTCAGGCTAGAATAGTGGGAGGGGAAAGTCCGGAAAAGGTGTTGGCCAGGGCCTATGTTGAAAGTCCCATCCGCATTTGCCTGGTATGACTGAGGAAAAACCCTGGAAAATCTCAGCCAGGATAGTCGGCAGCTGGGATCGAACCCACGACCTCTCGAATGCTACGCAACCACTGAGCTACGACGGCTCGGTTAGGATATGAAATATTTAAACAAGAAATCCAGAAGTTTTCTCTGAATATCGAATCAAGAAATTCTAAATTAAAATATGAAGACAACATAGAAAAAGGTATTTTTTTAATAATGCTATAATATTAATAAGTTACATATAGCCTGTACAATTTATTTAAATAACATCTAGCGTCACGTGCTTCTAACACCGAGCCGTGAAAGTTTGATTTTTTGTTTTACCGAAGTGAAACGTAATATTTGTTACATACACCATACAGACACCTACAATTTGGAAATTCATTCAGAAACCAGCTTCATTAAGCCTGCAAATATGCTTCTATATCATAATCGACAAAAAGGTGATACATAAATATTTTGTCCCGAAGTTGAAAAGTCAGATCAACATTTGATTAAATTATCATTGGCCATAATTCCACTAATACAAAATTTGCACAAATGTTAAAAAATCAAAAATCGAGACTGCAAATTTTTGTCTGTTAGCATATTTACAGGTGACGCATCCATTTCAAAATTTTAAGTTCCAATATTTCATTCTTTTTTAACAAAATATTAAACATTGTAACTATAATAATAATCACAGCAACTTTCTATCGGAATGTATTCTGATATCCCGGTTTGCATTTAAATTGTTTAGTCCACGCTTCTCAAGTTGATATACGTGGGAGAGATATCTTCACCTAATTGTTTACGTACATATACGATTTTCGCGAAACACAGCTGATCGATAAAGCGTTCAAAACGCTCGTTTTGGACCACTCTTTACCTACGTTTTCGGTTCAATCAACACTGAATTTGCTTTTGTGTGAAAAAAGTAAGAATCGCTTTGTTGTTGTTGTGAATATCAAAACCTATAACAATGAAGCTCTTTCAACAATGAAAAAATCGGCATCGATATGCTCTTGAATTGGTTATGAATTTTCTTCCCTGAAAGTTTGAACTCTCTAGGCTTGAATTTGTAGGAGCAGGAATGAAATTTCGTGTAACAGTGAAAATACATTAGACATATACGGAGATAGTTCTGCCATCTTTTGTTGGAGATCGTTGCTTTAGATTATTCTTAAGAGTTTCAACAACCCTTTTCTTGAAAGTGATCTCTCTCTCTCTCTCTCTCTCTCTCTCTCTCTCTCTCTCTCTCT
>JAGDQP010027612.1:14505-24840 GCA_022664845.1 Lepisma saccharinum
TCTCTCTCTCTCTCTCTCTCTCTCTCTCTCTCTCTCTCTCTCTCTGTCCGCGAATGCTAATGAATCGACATTTTAAGATCTTGTTTGTGTTTCTCCAGTACTTGTGCCTGTGGACGGTTACATTTTTTTTTTCTCAATCTCATAACTGTAATATTGTTTTCTTCTTGCAGACTCTGGACACGTTTAATTTCCTTTTCTGCTTCCATATTTTTCGCCAATGTTCTGTTATTGCTTTCGAAATTTTCGCTTGCTGAAGAACTAAGCGAAACAAATTCGGTAGACTTCAGACATTTTTATAGGAGGAGATATTTCTAAGTGACTCCAACGCTCGCTTTCGAATGTTCCTCTTTTCGACCCGGGAGTTGCAATTAAAATAAAGAAATAAAATAAGATAATCATTGCACTAATTCACAGAAGAAGAAAAAGAAACGATTTCTACATCCAACAAACACAATGTTTTTCCTAGAAGAAAGGTGAAATTCACGCGTCAAATACTGAATAGCATGTGCCGTTAGCTGGTCCTGTGTGTGTGTACAACTCCGGATGACGTCACACGAGCTCCCACCAGCAACCCCGGTTTCCAGCTTCGGAGGGCCAAGACTGCGCTACTTTCTTAGTTTTATATACATACTTTCATCCAAAGTAGTGGGGTCAAGGGATGAGTTTACAGAAAATCATGTTAAAGCTTGCCCATACACAAATTGGTAGAATACGGATTCTATAACCCGAAATATATATATTTACCAGGTGTGTAAATATGAAACCGGAACTTGTGCATAGACGGCCTTAGCTGTCACTGTGGTTACCGTAAAACTGCGTGCTTGGCGCCGCTTTCTTGTTTTGACTCCTGATTACGATTTGTAACTCACAACCAGACAAGTTTCATATCATAGTGTTAATAGCGTTGAATGAACATGGCGCAATTTGAACCTACAAACTACGATCTGCGGACAGCATTGATTTTTCGTTACCATTTGAAGAAAACTGCTGCAGAATCGCCTCGCATGCTTGTCGAAGCTTACGGTGACCATGCTCTTGAAGTCGCAGTGCTATGAGTGGTTTAAAAAATTCAAAATTGGCGAGTTTGACGTTTGAAACGAAGAACACCGGAAAAGTTTGCAGACAGCGAATTGCAAGCTTTGTTCGATGAGGATGAAGCTCAAACGGAACAACAACTCGCGGATCAATTAAATGTGATACGCCATGTGCAGGATTCAGAAGGTGGGAAAATGGGTTCCACATGCATTGACTGAACGACAGCAGGAAAACGGAAAAACCACTTGGGAAATTCTGCTCGCCAGGTACAAAAGGAAATCATTTCTCCTTCGAATTGTGACTGGTGACAAAAAGTGGATCTATTTCGAGAATCCTAAGCGTAAAAGATCATGGGTAACTCCAAAAGAACCGGAACTGCAAGACCAAATCGATAAAGACGGAAGACAATGCTTTGTGTTTTTTTAGCGAGAGCGTTAATACCCAACTTTACCGAGAGCAAATGATCGACTTGCATCAAGCTTTGAGTAAAAAATGACCAGAATATGACAAAAGACAACATAAAATGATTGTGCTTCACGATAATGCACCCTCCCATACAGCAAAACCTGTCAAGAAAACGATTGTGACGTTTGGCTGGGAAATCCTTCCGCATGCGGCTTACTCACCAGACTTGGCGCCTCCCGATTTTCACTTATTTGCATCCATGGAAGACGCACTTTCTGACTAGCGCTTCAGATCTTACGAAAATGTAAGAAAATGGCTTGATGACTGGTTTGCAGCACAAGAGGCACGGTTTTTTTTGGTCTGACATCCACACATTGCCAGAACGATGGCAGAAATGTATCGCTAGCGATGGCCAATTCTTCAAATAAAATAGTTCTTAGCATTGTCATCCAATCACCGTGTCTTTCCTGTACATAAATTCCGGTTTCATATTTACGCAACTGGTAGCTTGTTCTCATATTGAGCAAATAAGCTGGAATTAAATTCCTTCCTTTTTATCGTAAATTTATCTTAAATTGCCCTTCCGGCTTTCCTTTATGTTGGTGATGTGTCCTTTTACATGTGCTAGGGTACATATATTTTTTATGTTAGTGATATATATATATATATATATATATATATACAGTAGCGACCTCAGTTGAGCGACTCAGTTCTCCTCTCCCAACATGGGAGCAGTAGACCAAACTCCACCTTCCGGGAGAGGTCTAATCCAGTAGTATATGAATATGGCTGTTAATTATTAATATTACATATATCATCTTACTGCCAATAATAATTAAAATGTTCCCTTCGATAATATTGTCTTGTTTCTTGTCTTCCTGTTCAGTAAGTACGAACAACAAACCAATTGTTTACTGCACAAACTAATCAAACCAAAGAAGGCCGGACAGCGCCATGTTGTCCATTATTTGACGCCACGAATCCTTGTTGTTGGAAAGGATTGCATAAATCTTGTGAAAATATATTTTTAAATGTTTATTCCTTTAGTTCAGTTCTTTTCACTCTTTTCTTTTTTTATTTGTAAATTTTAAAAATAGAAAATGTTATTTACAGAGGAAAAATGTGTTTGTTTCTCGGTAAAAAAAACTTTATTTTCTTGATATGGGCCAGTTTAGTAACTTTGGACTTCGGCCTGTCACGATTTGCCGTTAGCTGTTAAATGTTAAAATCCACAGCCATGCCCCTGCCGGGACTCGAACCCGGGACCGTTGAGTCGATAGCCTACCGGCGCAGACCGCTCGACCACCCGGCCGGCTGTTTCTCGGTAACATTAATATTTGGAAGTTCGAACATTTTGCTGTGTTATTTCGAAGGATTGTATTTCTAAATCAAAGGTTAATGATGTAAGTCCTGGTGCACAAGAAGCTTAACGTAACGGATGTAACTCAACGTAACGTAAGCATACTTTATTCAGCTTATAAATAACATGTTTCACGGTAGACCAAGCACAACGGAGAAAAGTGTAAGTGATCTCTGGAGTGATCTTCAGAATACAGGACACAACTGACCATAAAATTGGATAATTTCATACTGCTTACAAAAAAAGAGAAAATTACTTTGAGAATTATTTTCTTGTTAGCTGTTGGTTTTCCTTGTTTCACCATTTGTAACAGGGAACCAAGAAATACTAAGGAAAGGAGCCAGGCGAATCTGACATATAAAAAAGGAGCTATTTTTACTGGTACTTTGAAACAATTAATTTCAAGAGAAATAATTATTCTCGGGTATTATATTTTGATGCAATGATTGGTAATGGAAGCAATTAAATAGAAAATATAAAAAATAGGCCGCAATAGTCATAACTGTGGTCCAGGTCGGTCGGGGGCTTTGGATCGGTAATAAATAGGCAATAGGAGATGATGTGTTATAACAATAGTGTAAGGGCACCGGTCATCGGACATACACTTGTAGTTGACAATTTCACACAAATATCACAGAAACAAGATGATGTCATTAAGGAAAATGTGTATAAAAATATCGCGAGTTCAAAAAAGTTGATGATGATACCAAACCCCTTGTCTTTTGTGCTTTTAATTTTAAAGTTTTATAATGTTTGTTTTGTGGGTACATATTGTCGTATTGTGATTTATAAAATATAATGAATCCATAAAAAAATACCTTCGGGGTAAAGGGAAGAGTGACGCAAGAATTCTACTCACAAAAGAAGTGATATCCATTTTGCGAGTGACTTTCTCTATGCCACTATGGAGGCAGAAGTGTTTTCTTTGTAATAAAATTAAGAGACTTAATATCCTCCCTTTCCCTATATCACTTATTTTGTAAGGCTGCCTATTAAAAAAGTGGATGATCTTCATAGAAAACGTCGATTTTGGACCATGGTAGGCTCCATATGTCGAAAACTGTAACTCCTATTAAAAATAAGCATTAATCTGCCTCTAAGAGGCCCGCAATTGTCCCTCCAAACCACCCTGGTACAAACCATTTGGGGCTAAAACACAAAGACATACGGAGTTACTAACGTTTCGATCTTTCTGCAAATTCTGTGATTGGACTGAAAAAAGTCATAACTTTTGAACCCCTTCACCGATTTTGACGTGTGATACACCGTTTGAAAAGTATTAAAACGTAGATTGCGATTTCACAAGTTTCAACCGCCTATATGGTGTGGGATCAGTGCTATTATCAGAAATGTGAAATTTTGAATTCATACTTTAAAATTCTTTATCACACTTATTTTACCACACTCATACGCCGACAGCTGATCGTGGGGTCCCTTGTTCGATTCCCGGCACTGCCAAGGAATGCCTCTTCCAAAGCAAGAGGGTCGGGAACGTCATCCCGCATCGTGATGCAACTGGGGAACTGTTGTGAATCAAAGGCAGTGACGATCACAGTCGAGAGCTTCGGTTCTCTTCTCCGAACATGTGTGGTCAGCTTGGGAGCAACAGGCAAACTCAAATTTTCTCAGGCAAAGGCTGTATTGTAATGCTCTTCTAATATATTACTTGTAGGTTGAGCCAGAGTTGCCTGAAGGTACATTTAAGTATGTATCCCATAATCCACGTTTTTAGGTAAAGCTATTTAGATAACCTAAAATTAAACTTGTCGTTTCTTATAAACAGTTTCTTTGGAGATTAAGAATAAATATCTTAAAATTGCAGAAATAAATTTTTCTACAAATATTTCCTGTTTCTTTTTCAATTCATAATATCATTCCTTCATGTTCGCATTACCGAAATAAAAGCTTTCAAAAATAGTACCTTCTGTCTTTAGTGTCTAGTATGTTGTACCATCATAAGAAATTAACGTCGCTTGGCCCAGTCGTTTAGGCTGTGTACTCTATACAACAATGGATTTGTTGTTGTTGTTCTATGCAACACAAATTTCGGATTGTTTTCTGTTCCTACTCTTGGTCATACACCATCATACATTATTTTCCTAGCTCCAGAAGTTTCATGAGTGAGTGAGTCATTAACCGATGGGGCTATACATTATATGGATGGACTTCGTTTTTAAAAATATGTGGTCACAAAGTTACGCATAATCTTGTTCCTACTTTGTCTTCACTTACGCTATTGAATATTTCGATGAAACGCTAAATTGCTGACGTTCATTGTGAAAGTGGTGTATGTGCGTGGATGGATTGTGTGTTGAGAATGTATGATGTCGTAAAAAAGTAAGTGGTTTGTTTCGAGTCGTTGTGTTACGTATTTGGTTCTGAGGGTTTCAAGGTGAAGTAATAGATGTGGGAAAGTGATCCGCTCGTATAATTCTTGGGTTGGACTTGGAAGTTTTATGCGGTACGCTATACGTAGAGCGTGGCGTTCGAGAATTTCGAGTTTTTTTGTATATGTTATGGTGTGCGGCAATCCAGGCGGTGAAACCATATGTTAAAACTGGACGTAGGAATGCTTTGTATGTGTTGATTATGGTGTGTGGTTGGAGTCCCCAAGTAGTGCCAGTTAGCCTTTTTAGGAGGTTTAAGCGGTTCTTGGCTTTAAGAATAACTTTCTCAAGATGAGGGCGCCATGTGAGTTTATGGTCTAGTATGAGCCCTAAATATGTTACGTGTTTGGAGTGTTGGATTGGGTTGTGGTTAACTGTTAAAGCGAGTTGGGGTGGGTTGCGTTTGACACGGGAATGGCGTTTGGGGGGGATGAATACGATGGCGTGTGTTTTATGAGAGTTGATAGTGAGACCCCATTGATTGCACCAAGATGAGAAAATGTGTATTGCTTCGTGCATGGTACGATTTATATGTTGAATGGATTTACTGAGAGCTAGGAAAGCTGTGTCATCAGCATATTGGAAAATGTGGATATTAGGAGGTAGAGGAGGGAGATCGGCGACAAACATTAGATATAATAAAGGGGATAGGGCGGAGCCTTGCGGGACACCACAATGAAGAAAGATTGGGTATGAAGTGCTGGAGTTGATGGAAATATACGCTATGCGATTTGTAAGAAAGTTAAAAATGAATCTAATATATGCAATTGGGAGACGGAATAGTTGAAGTTTTGAAAGAAGAGCTCTGTGCCAGACTTTGTCGAAAGCTTTTTCTAGATCAAATAAAACTAAACATGAAGGATGTGAGGTGTTGAAGTGATTGGTGATTGTATTGGTTAGTCGTAATAGTTGATCATTTATACTGAGTGATGGTCAAAATCCAGTTTGGTGTAAAGGAAGTAGGTTATATTTGTCTAGGTGTGGATGTAAGCGATTTACCAGGAGTTTCTCAAGAATTTTACTTAGAGTTGAAGTGAGCTGGATAGGTCTATAAGATGATACTGCATTGGGTGGTTTTTGAGGTTTGGGAAACATGAGGGTTTTGGAAGTTTCCCAGGAGATAGGGAAGTATCCTGTACGCAAGATGAAGTTGAATATTGTGGCTAATAGTTGTATGAAGGATATTGGAGCCTCTTTGATGTGTCTGTATGTAATGCTGTCAATACCAGGAGCAGAGTTACGTTTATGAGCTATGGTGTGGGTGATTTCAGCAGGGGTGATTGGTGCAGTGAGTGTGTGCTCAGGAAGGATGTGATTAGGATTTGGTTGCAAGTGAGGTGATTCGATGTTAAGGCGGTCAGCTGGGTGACGTCTGAATGGATTTACGGGTGTGGTGGGTGTAAAGATTTCCTGGAGGTAAGTTGCAAAGGCATCTGCTTTTTCTTTGTCCGTGTGGAGCGCTTGGTTATTTTGTAACAGAGGATATGAGGTTTTACTGTACTTGCCGGTGAGGGCGTTGAATCGTTTCCAGAATTTTGTTGGATGAGCTTCGTCTGCTAAGTGATTACATGTTTTTACCCACTGTCTCAGTTTGAAAGCTTTGACATAATTATGTACGGTTCGTTGCAATTGTCTGTGTAAGCGCAGTGATTCTGGATTGCCGGTATGTTTGTAGTCTCGGTACATTTGTCTGGATCGCCTGATTAGTGGTAAGTATTGGGGAGGTAGATTGGGTCGAAATGGGTGTATAGTGCTTGTCGGGATGAATTTATTATTTGCTTGTTGAAATGTTTCATTTATGGTGTCAAGAGTATCGTATAATTCGTCTTCTGTGGTTATTTGAACTTGTAGGTCTAATTTAGTTTCAATGAAGTCTCTGTACCTGTCCCAGTTTGCTTTATCGTATCATGGTATTTGTCTTGGTGTGATGTCGGACATTTGAATTGGTCTCTGTTGGCATTGTAGAGTGAGTTTCACTGGTGCATGATCACTTCCTAGAAGATCAAGAACTTCAATAGTGCTACGAGTTACTAAATTAGTGGAAGTGATAACGATGTCGGGTGTGGTGTTTGAGACTGGTCGGGTGTGCTTTGGTAGTTTGTGAATTGTTCCTGTAGTATGATATTCTATGACGTTGAAGAAGTTCTCTTTTTCCCTATTAGAGCGACTGTGAATGTTTATGTCTGCCATGATGATGTATGTCCGAAAATTATTGGATATATATGCTATGAAGTCATTTGGTATTGGATGGCCGGGACGTGTATAAATGGTTGCTAAAGTAATGTAATTATGGTTGTAGTATAGCGTGATGATTAGGTGTTCAGGAAGATTCGTTATTTGTGGTTGGTATTGTCGGTATGGTACACGAGGTGAGAATCCAATTGCAGCTCCCCCACTTGCCCTTAAGGTTGGAAGTTTACAATCTTGACGTAGGTGAATGTACCTTGGTAATTTGCAGTTTATTTAGGTGTGAGATTAGTTTCATTAAGTAAGAAGGCATTAACGTTTTCTTCTAAGAGTAGTTGTTCAAAGAGAGGTTTGTTTGTTGGTAGTGATCTGATGTTAAGAAATAAGAATACTAACGTCATAATTAGTCTCTTGGGTTTGATGTTGCTGTGCAATTTAAACTTCTGTTTCAAGTGCATGTGCATTAAAGTGAGCATATGGGCCAGAGTAAGTTGCGTTGAAGTTCACGTGGAATGTGGTTTTTGCTGCATGTTGGATCTGTTGTAAAATGAAATGTCTTTGAAACGGGTGGATATTTTGAAGGGTGACAGTAATGAATGCTAATAGTTGATCTATGTTAACTGGTTGATATACAGAAGTCACGGTGGTATTGTCTTTATTGGCTGTTTCCGGAGTTCGAATTGGTACAGTAAATTCGGGTTTTGTAGGTTCTGGAGTGGGACGTGCTTTACATTTATAGCTGAAAGTTGGGTGCGCTTCGCTACAGGTGGTGCATTTTGGAGGGTTCTGCATGTTTTTGCATGATCTCGTAGGGTGCGGTCCCGAACAATATCCCCATTTGTTTTCGTTAGTGCAGTTTGCTGTATGGTGAACGTTGTATTGTTGGCAACGCTCGCAACGGATCGGTAGTGGGGGTGGAGAGTGAGATGGTTCAACTCGGTATCTGCGTTTGTATATGTATGCACCATGATGAAGTAGATCGTCTATTGTTTCTTGATTAGTTGTTAGAACACGAACCATGTATGTTGGTCCCCCAGTTTTGTTTTTAATCCGTAAGCATTTGTGTATGGAGTGTCCTTCTTCTTTTAACTCGGTTTCTATTTCGTTATCTGGAACGCTGGGGTCTATGCCTCGAATCACTACAGAGAGTGTTGGTGTTTTGCGAGGTGGTGGAGGCTGTCGTGTTTGTTTTTATTCTAGCCGACTCATAGTAGCGGTTTTTCGGAATATCTCGAAACTATGCTTATTTCGAATTTTGGAAGCAAGATTGGCGTCTGTAGTATGAATTATCATTCCATTTCTTGTCGGGATGATTCTAACGATGATGTTCCGTGACACGTATTTGGTGAGTTGCTGAAGTAGTAGTTTCGGACTTTCGTATTTACTGTCATAATGAGTTAGGATGAAAGAAAATGGTTTCGTAAGTTCCGGGAATTCAGTTCGGTCGTTTATATCCATGTGATGTTCGCCGTCCGATTCTGATCCACTGATAGTGTGAGTTTTCTTCAAAGGAGGCGACTGACGTCCGGAATTGTTGGTGTGAGGAGATCGTGATCGTGAACGGGTTGCTGTTTCCATTTTCTGTTGTTTTCTGCTGACTAACGTGGACTATGGTGGTGGTCCTGGAACTGCTTGTGGCAAGTGATGTCCTTGATGGTGTTGCTGTTGATGATCTGACATGTTAGTGCCGGCGAAAGTGAGAAGTACTGTTACTAAGATAATGAGGGCCGTAGCCCCACACATATATAGATGTAACGATCTATCCTGTCGCTGAACAATGAATGGTAATGATGATGATCAGTCTTTGTGCAATGACTATCTAACTTCAGCCCTCCAGCACTGAAGTGTCGTCAATCCCAGTGTAGCCGTAAGTGTACTTTTTCTCTCCTATGCGTGTGCTACACAGGGTCCTTGAGTGTACATGAACAGTCTAAAGCTAGGCTAGGTTAAGTTATGCTCTGCAACATTTTTTTTTCTCGCGAATTGCTAGTCACAAGTGTGGCTAGCACCCTCCCAAGGGTTACGCCCTCGCTGTGGGAAGAGAAGGAAAGGAAATTGGTGGGATCTGCTGGTAAGGATGGTTAGTCTAAGGGATGTTTGGGCATTGATTATTATCCTTTATTTAGCAAATCTTGAAATCAGGATGGTATAAGTCTTGCGCTTATACCCATTTTATTGGTTTATGTGGATCAAACGATAATGAGATGAATGATGGAAATGAAGTGCACATTAAACGAGACAACACGTGGAACATATAGAACTAATGTGTGATTAAATCTTCTGCCTAGGGGCTGCTCTAGGCTGTATGAAAGACAGGTGAGCCCTTCTCCAACACATTGATGATTACAGTGCAATTATGAGGGTGAATGGTGAGTGAAAGAATGAGTGATGATGCGTTTGGTGAGTTACGGGTGTCAATTAAAGTCCATGTGAGGTGTGACGTAGGGTCCCGAGTATGTAGCGTTTACTTTGATTTTGAAGGCTTCAGAGGCTGCTTGTTGTACATAATGGAGTATGGTATCTCGAGCCCCTGGGTGGAGGTTTTGAAGTGTGAGAGTGATAAAGGCGATGATTTGTTCTATTGTGGGTGATGGAAGAGTAGATGTGGTGTCAGTTTGAGCAGGAAGACGAAGAGGAACTGTGAGATGTGGGTTGTCAACTTCTGGTTGAGGACGGCCTTTGCACTTATATGAAAATGTCGGATGTTGTTCACCACATTGGCTGCATTTCGGAGGTTGTTGTGCGTTGTCACAGTTTTTGGTCTGATGTGGGCCAGAGCAGTATCCACATTTGGCTTGGTTTGGACAGAGACGGGTTTCATGGGCATTATACGTCTGACAGTTCTCACATCGAATAGGTATAGGTGCAGTAGTGCGTGAAGGCTCAACTCTGTAGCGTCGTTTGTAGATGAAGGCTCCTATGGATAGTAAGTTATGGATAGTTGGCTGATGTGGTGTTAAG
>JAGDQP010027613.1:0-22043 GCA_022664845.1 Lepisma saccharinum
CCCTTCCAATTTTGATTTATACCCCCCAAACTGAAAATCCTGGCAGAATCCCTGTAATATGTGATGCATTAATAACGAACGCTGAGATTTTTATCTTTACGGTAGCGAAAATATAAGTAATTAAATATGTGCCAGTAAGTGTATCGTGATGCCACGTTATTGGATTTATGAAGTTTTACGATGTGGTACTCTGTATGAAGAGCAAACAAACAAAACCTCACATGTCCATTTTTTTTTTTTTTCATAAAAAAGAAAAGGTTTTGTTCGTTTTAAGACGTGAATGAAAAGCTGTATCGAATAATACAAAGTGATTTTCTGAAAGAAGTATTTATCCCATCGTAATATGGATTATGACGAACATTTTGTAATCAACACATTGACATGTGAGGTTTTGCTTCCTTTCTCTTGATATGACACGAAGAAGTATGAAGGGAAGTTATGTGGACTTCGTAGACTGAATACTTGATGAAGATTATGGAACTATTCTAATTTAGTTGTGACAATAGAAGAGTATATTAATAAATACAGAATCATGAGAAATATGCGTATTTGTGGAACAGTAAAATCATATGTGCCACACGTCACACTTGGCTCACCTACATTGTCAGGGCAGGCTCGAGAAGTGCTCGAACTGTTGTCACGAACAGGGAGCCAGCCATTTCAGGCGTGAGTGTATCAGAATATAATATATACAATTCTTTAACAAATATGTTTAGTTTTTAATAAAGAAAATTTTAATATGTAGTTATATTACATTGACATTTTAAAAAGTCTCTTGAATGGATTTTTTTATTGTGTTCTACAAGTACATTTAAAATGTTAATTTTCTCTCGCTGAAAACAGTGGACAAATGGGTTAGTTCTACTGTTTGAGTTCAAAAAAAAAAAAAAAAAAAAACTATTTATGAGGGCACATCGAAACTTTGCAACAGAGCGCCGATTGGCTTACTGTTAGAGAGTCTGTACATTGTACTCTGGAACAGGGAGAATCTTTACCGATTTGGACGTTCTGAATTGAAAAATATTCCAAACAAATGTATTCATGGTTAAAACACAAAGCAGACTGCAATCCATTGAAAATTAGTCTTTTCCTTGTATTTTTTATTCATGTAACAATCAAAGTATAGAGCATTCTACAGTATTGCACCATAATTCTAAACAAAAGAAAAAAGGGGGAGATATTTAAGCTCTCGTGTAGTCTTGACTCTTCTGTTGGGAATTTCAACTGTCTTCTGTAATCTAAATTGGTCCACGCCCAATGCATATGTAACTGTGTTATATCTACTTAAAAGACAGGTGAGTCAAACAAAACAGTACTAACAACCAAGTCATGCGTTTTAAAAATACATGAATCATGTTCTTTAAAGAAAAAGAAAAAATCTTAGCTGCGACTCTTTATCTACTGTTTTCCACCGTTCATTTACTCGACTGGGATTTTTAAAATAACTTTCGTTATTTATGTCAACTCCTGTCCTGTTACTTATTTTGTAAGTATTTGTGAAACAGCACATGAAGGCGTTTGAATATACAATGCAGTAAATCAAAAAACTTATTACGAAGGTAGCGTTATGTGGTGTGAGAGCGAGGCGCACACGCGCTCAAGAAATGGTGGATTCTTTGGTTACATCTTCCGTGATGAGCAGGAAGTATTCTCTTTCACTCGTACCGGGCTATGATTTATGTATCCATAGGTTATTTAATCTCTGTACCGAAAAAGCATAAGGAATATGTATTTATAGGACTTTGTGGTCCATATAACAAATTTATGTTGCGGCGTAACTTCGTCTTAAAGGCTCTTAGCGCTAAGTTCAGCTTTCTGAAGACTTTCTTCTTCCCCAAACTCTTTTTTTTTTCACTCCCCCTCTGTATCTTCTAGAAGCTGCAGCAGGGACTAATCTAAAATGGTAACGTTAGACTAAAATCTTTCTTCTTCTTCTTCTTCTTCTTGGTCCACCTCTACGTTTTCACGCTGCACTGCGGCGCCCCCTTTTATTTTCTCAGTTCTTAAAGCGGATGAAGTCGCTTTTTGATGTCGATGTTAAGAAAAGTGCGTGTTGCGTGTTTTGAATATGGACGAGTTAATTTTTTTTTTCATCTTTCCATCCTATTTTCCTAGCCATTTCTCGCGGGGACTATTTTCACAATATCTATTCCACCTACTGTGATATGTACACATTGATGAAACAACGGTGTTTCAATTCTGGTTTTGCATTTGTTTACAAAAAGTCAATTCTGGTTTTCCATTTGTTTACAAAAAGAAGAAGAAGAACCTTATTGATTTCGAGTTTTCAAACCCCAAAAATTGTCGTTGCAAACGAATTGTGCATACCGAAAGAATGACTCAAAGTTATTGAAAAAAGAAAAATAGTTTACTTTGTTTTAGTATTTTTGGAACAGCAATGAGTCAAAATTTAATGACCACGTATTGGTGCGACGCGACCCGCAAAATATTCATAATTGGACGTGTCTTGGAGTCCACAATTCCTTGGAAGTTGTTTCGTAGTACCTGGCACCTTGATGTTACTACCAAATCTTATATAATTCCTATAGGTTCCAAAGTGGAACCTATAAAGGATAAACTCGCTGTTCCAGCACAACCCATAGGCACTCTATGGGATTAAGATCTGGGGAATCTTGAAACCAATTCCACACCTAGAACTGTTCATCGTGGTCTTCGAACTATTGCTGTACGATCTGTGTGGTATGATGAGGTATAGTATTGAAATATGCCATCTTTGCAGAGAATACCATTGAAATGAACGGATGAACAACATCTGGCACGAGGATTGAATAGGTATTATCTGTCAAATATTGTTCCGCAGGAATGAATGTGTTTACGGTTCAACAGCAGAACATCGCCCAAATCATCACACCCTCTCCGCTAGCTCGTTTATGTACAACACTGAATCCTGATGCCATCTTTTCACCAAAGAAGGCCCAAACTGTCAGAACAGAAATATTCAGATGATGAAACAAAGCCAGATGATGTCTGTGCTTCTGTATGGCAGTCAACAGACTACAGCATTAGCTCTCCGGCTGACAAGCGGAAGTTTTCTTTTACACAGAAAGAAATAATTTAAGTGACATTTGGATAGTCTGATGAGAAAAATGGTAACTTCTTCCTTGTGAAATTGAATCCAGATCTAAAATTTAGTAAATTGGTGGTGTAAAAATTTGCTGCTTTACAACTGGAAAACAATTTGCTTCTAGTAGGCCTACAATTAAGAGCCTTTAGAACATTACTACTTTGTCAACCTTTTTCCCTTGATTATTTTCAAACTGTTTCTTGAGCTTCAAAACTTGGTGGAAGGGGTATATGATCCCAAATTTTCACTCTTTATATCTGTGTTGTGGCGAATTGTATTTCTGGTTCAGAGAAAGCATACAGAAATAAGGATAATAAAAAAAATCACACATTTGTTCATTTGCTCTAATGATATGACATAATAATTGTCACTATTAGTAATTCTAAACCAACCAATCTGTGTGCACTGTCCCAATTCTTTCGTAGCATTTCAATTGCGAAATCTGTCTATGCGTCACTCCTTCAATCATAAATATTGCTTAAATAGATGTATCGAGTACTACTTCGATTGTGATTGGCTAAGCGAACACCGCTTACGTCATTATGAGTCAAGATATAGCGTGAAATGTGAATGCCACTGAAACTTTGAGCGCCTGTTGCTCCGCCATTGTTTCATGGACACCCTGTATGACTCTGTAAGTTCACCGTAAGAACAGAAACCTTTTCGTAGATGTGATATTTCCCCCTTTTTTTTGTAACGAAACAGAGTTAAACTAATGAGTAATTTAATATTTAGACTAGTAAATTCTCTCTTAATTCTCTCTTTGAGAAAGTCGACATGAATCTTCCATGAAGAGTTAAGAAAAGGGATTTGAAGCCAACTGAAAATATGTGCATCTCCACATCCCTCTTTTCGCAAAGCCTTCTTGGATTTTAAATTTTGTTATTTTCTTCTCTTTTTATTTCAGATTATAAGATTTTACCTTAATTTTCTTTCTTCTCTTCCCACTACTAAAAAAAAAACTTTGTTCTTGAGTTTTAACTGTTAGAAGATTTTTGTAAGAGAATAACTCAAATGTAACACAACAAGAAGCAGATAAATATGTAAATTACAAGAAGTTAGGATTTGCCCTTTTTTATCCCTGAAACAAAGTTTTTTTTTTGTTGTTTATCATAGTCTCTATGTGCACGAGAATACAAAGAAAAATACCTGTGTCAGTTTGATTATTTCGCTTTATGTTACCGTAGTTGTGTTAGGCCGTCTTTTCATGTACGCGTTAGCCTAGCTACGTTAGGCCGTCTTTTCATGTACTCATGTGAAACATGATATTTGGCTGAGTGGCCAATAGAAATGCGTGTAAAACAAGTACATTTCTTGTAATTTTAAATGCACCGTTTTGCACACCTCAAATGAATCAAGATTTGGTAATTTCGGTGTAGTTTAAATGTACAAAGATGTGAACAAATTGGACTGTCTCGGGGGGAGTAAATAATTCGCAAAGAAACGTCAAAAACCTCACTGCCATCTATGAGTTATATTGTAAATTACAGCGTGTTTGCTTTAAGTATTCTTTCGGAAGAGCTTGCTTAGAATTGTTAGCTCAGGCGGTAAAAAGTCGGATCGTTGACTGGGAGCTAAGGGGTTTGGTCTCTTAGCAGGTCAAATTTTCCTCCTTTTTTTTCACATGATGTTTTCTAGTTACTATTTATGCGAATAAATGTTCTCTTTTGTTTCTTTTTCTTTTTCTTCGCATTTTCAACATTTTATACTTGCATCCCAAACATTCAATGCCAAGCGAGCGAAGGTGGGTTAATTAATGGTCAGGTTAGATTTTTAACTATCAACGATGCAAAGTGGCTTACTCCCTATGCTGGTGTTACTTTCTGGTTTACTCTCCCGAGACGGCACGTTAAGAAGTTGGTTTTTACAAATGAGAGTGTATTAATAAGTGATTTTAGTTTTGTGTCGGATTGAGGACCGTCAGTGGAGCGGGGAAACTAAGCAAGCTCTGAGAATTATACAACAAAACAACAAAAGTTGCCAGGTAATTGATACATCCTTAGAACAAACGTACTGGCTACAATTTGAGAAAAAAAATGCTAAAGTTTTAAGTTAGTGACAGATGATAACAACCATAGCAATTGTAGAACAATAGCAGGGGCTTCATACATGATAGAGAAAAGGTAAAACTACTGGACATGAAAAACAAAGATTGCTAGTTCGAGTCCTGATCAAATAATCCTTTAAAATGTTGGTTTCCATGCTGTAAACAACATACGTTACTAGTTACAGTACTATTTTAATATCTTACAGAAAAACGTGTTGGATTAGTATTGCAAATTCAACACCGCGTGGATTTTAACACCTCTCAACAGCGCACAGACTTTAACACCTCTCAACACCGGCTCTAAAACTTTAACAGAGCCTGTGTGTGTAACATCTGGCCCTCAAAGTTAAAGCAATACACAAAAGTTGTAGTCATTCATATATTACTGTCCTTATTGGATGAACACTTGTATTTTATTTATTTATTAATTTATTTATTGCTGTGTATGCACACATGTAAGATTTCAATAATCTTATCGACATGCACATTGTAAAAAAAACTTTATTTCTTTTAATTTTAAAAACACATTTTCACACACATTTTGAGGTTCCCTTTAAATGGGCAAACGTGTTGACTACACTGTGCCGTCGTTTCTCTAAATAATAATAATAATAAAGTAAATACATGCAAATTTTTCGATAACTTCTTGTACACTTTTATTAAACACCCCTCCCTCCCAAGAAAAAACTTAAAACCAATACCGAAAAATTGCCACAATCACCTTTCATAGACGATTTGAAACAAATACAGTATATCAAGTGGTTTTGTTAACCTAAAAAAGACGTAAACAAGGTCTACAAGAGCAGAGATAGAATTCAGAGAGTCTCGGTGGTAGCCTAATACACTTTTCTCGTTATACATTTAAAAATATAGGTGCGAATGTTAGTGAGCGGTTTAACAGTACATTAAAAGCATATTGTGAGCAAAATGTATACCCTCAGATTCATTTAAAATGACTGATAGGAAATTCTCTAAGTTCTAGAGGTTACACAATGTGACTATAACCGCACCATCATATTATTCAAGTTTAAAATAAACGATGTACACGTTTTACAGATTATATTAGTTCAGTGTTGCCAGTTTATTCAAGTTTTCGATGTGTACAAGAATGATGAAATAAATGCATTTTTTACAGTATAACTAACTTCCATTCATGAATACTTTAGGAATGGATTTAGATAGTTTAGCACAAAATACGTTAGCAGATCGAAAGGACGACTTAGCTTTCGTAATTTCTTCTCGAACCCCTTCGAGATATTGTTGCAAGTGTCAAATATATTGTTGTGAAGAGACAAGTAAACTTACTGGGTATGAAATTAATTCCTATCTACAGTACTGTCCAGATTTAGCGCCATCATATTTCTGTTCGTTTTCATATCCGGAACCACGTTCGAATGAAAAAAACACATCTCTACTATAATAAAGTGAGGTTGTTACGTATTTCTAAAAATTTAGTTGTTAATAATATTCGTTTTGAAAGCTCCTATATTTTAATAATACACATTTTCTAAACTTATTCTTTGTTTTTTTGTAGCATCAAGGATTCCGCCAGGATTTTCAGTTTCGGGGATAAAGTCAAAATTGTGAGTGTACAAGTGGAGTTTTGTACGGTTTCTATCGATTTTTGACCGTGGAAATTTAAAAGTTTGGGAGGGGTGCTCTGGAAGATTGGGGGGGGGGTGACATCCCACAGAGAGGTCTGGAAGAATCACTGTGTAGCATGAACCGCACCTAATATATCCCATTTGCTAGATCAAATTTATCGTTCATAAAAATCGAAAGAAAATGGAAAATTGTTGTGTCATACTCAGGGATTCTGCAAGAACCCACTCCTGAGCGTCTCTCCAAACATTAAAATCTTCATGCTCAGAAGATGGTAGAAACCCTACAAAACTGTTCCTACACCCCCGATTTGGGCTTTTCACTCCTCCAACTGAGAATCCAGGCTGATTCCCTAGGCATACTACAATCTTGTACACGAAAAATATTAAAAAAAGATACAAGTACCAAATACGAAATCTTTCTTAATTAATAAAGTAGTCAAACAATAAACTTGAACATCGGTAAACATAATTCGAAATACGTCATCGGGTGACTACCTATCATCTAACGTTCTACCCTTAACTAGCTGTAGTAAAGAATTAAACAAAATTTTGTAGGATGCTAAAAAATTGAAGGGTGAAATTCTCAGAGAAACATGAGAAAGGTATCTTTGAAGACATTTTCTAAACACGCTTAGTTTCACAAGTAGGGTAGCTAAGCGTAGTGCAGTATCGTCACAAATAACGTAATACCGAGTTATAATAACGCATTTTCCCACACCAACACTGCCTACGTCATCATTTGTTGAGATTTTGAGTCGTTTGAAATGATTTCTCGTGTACCTGTAGCTGCGAGTATTCACATGTTTCAAAATTTCTTGTTTCGGCCTGAGAAATTCACCCTTCTATTCATGACCGTTGCTTTTGAAACACTCTGTGTATTTGTACATGGTTAATGTGAGATTCTGGTCCTCAAGTAGGCACTTCTCTGAGACCTTGTTGCACATCATAAACATACATCATCTGACTGAGATAGGGGAGAAAATTACTTGTTTCTTAGTATAATTGTATATGTACTAAAATTGATTACAATATAATTTCACCCCCGCTCGTTCTCCCCTTTATTCTTCCTTTGGAATATGGCTGAGATGCGCACAAGCTGACGACCCTGTGTCATATTTCAACTAAGCAAAAGTTGAACTTTCGAAAGGGTTGAGGGAGCAAAATGTGTTTCTGAACGAGCTGACGAAGGAGGGGAAACGAAGGAGGGGAAGGAAAGAGAAGAACAGGGTTCTGATGAATATATAATGAATAGGACATGAAGAAGGAAATAAAAACATCACTGCTCAACCTGTAGGACGTGACACCTAAAAGGAGTTAGAAACTAATTTCGGAAATAATAAAGGAATGGAAACCAATAATATGGTTAACATATACAATGCAAATACAAATTCAATTCTTTGTAATACGTATATAGTAGATGGAAGTAAGTTGCTATACATTTTGGTCTAGAAGCCATTGTGGAGTAATTAAAAGAAACAGAATAGCAAAAATTTGCACAAATATGTATTGAATATTCATGCTCTAACTGACATGAAACTTAATCTCAAATGTGTACCTTGCCCCGACTTATCAGTGTAAGATGCCCACTCATTAGGAAGAAGTTGCCTAATACGTTATAATTACAGTAAGGACAATAACGATGAAAGTAAAATGTAAAAATTTCAAATCTACATTAACTAGAATACGTCTAAAGTGCATGCATAAGTAAGGATATATTTCCACCACTTCAGAAAATATTTGTTCCAATGTCCACCTTGACGACATCTGCTTGAAAGCGCAGCTTTCTCTCCCTTATATGATAAGGGAATATACACTAATTTAATGCAGTTTTGTATGAAGTAAGAAAATAGTTCTTTAATATATATGACATACATTCTATTGAAGACGTACCGAGCAGTCGTAGCTCAGTTAGTAGAGCGTTGACTTCGTGTTCGGTAGGTTTTGGATTCGATCCCCGCAGCCTTTCTGACTGAGATTTATCCAGGGTTATCCTTAGTCACACAAGGTTGGAATGGTGCCTTCGAAACTAGGCCCTGGTTGACTTCTTTGCTACATCTTTACCCAACTACTATTTCGGCATCAGCCATCGTTTCCTAAGGGCCATAAATGACAAATTTTATTGAATACATACGTAGACTACCAATTACAGATGTCCTTGTATAACTCCATTCCATTCAAGAAGAATAATTCAATGCAGTGAGTGTCTAATCAGAAAACAATGAAAATAGTCTTACTTGATGCAATGCATTGAGGTAGTGGACATCTATCACCAACTTCGGGGTAGGATACTACTTCATCTGTTTCCCCTTCACACACATGGGTTCTTTGTGGTACAATCAAAGGACGTACAGCCTGAGCCAAAGTTGCCTAAAGGACTAAAAATAAAATATTCTGCTCTATCGTGGAGTTTAAGCCCATCCTAAACTGTTTACTAGCTGGAGGAAATTAGTATAGACAGAAAAAAAGAGGGATTCTTTTTCTTTTTTCAAGTCAGTTACTTCGTCTGCACGTGACAGATTACCCAACATTTACTTCAGCCCTTATAGAGCGTACAGACTGGTTCTTTCACACCATACAAGTTTTCCGTCTAGGGTCGAAGCACGTAGATATAGAATTACACCACTACTGTAGACATCTTCCGCCCGATGGGCATCTTCCCTCAATTTACTCTGTTGTTTCGTTGAACAAATAATTGTTTAGTACGGAAGTGTAAAGTTTACTCTACGGTCAGAATGAATGAATTTTGTAAGCAGTGTGCACGGACACCGCGTATATTACAAAAACAAGGAAGTGGTAATATCACGAAGGTAATTCAATCTATCTATGTGTCTGTCCCTCTATCTATATCTCTCGAATCTTATCGTTCAGTCTTGGGACAGGAATTAGCCATAGCAGAATGTATAGGCAATAAAATTTTAAAATAAATTCGAATAACTCTTAATGAATATTTGAAAAATAAATAAATTGCTCACAGACAAGTACCTGAGAGGCAGGGATTAATTTTTCTCTATTGATTAGCGATAGGAATTCATATTTTAACTATGCTCAATACAGAAACTATCTTCACGTATGTCTGGCTCACTCTCCCCATCGGTAAGTATGTCTCTCTCCATCGTTGGATAATTCTGAAATTTGAACATTCCCTTGTAACTCTATGCGACTCACAACATTCCGCAACGCGGTATTTCGTATCCCCTCGGGGCTTAATCAACAACGGCCTAACAGTTACCAAGTTATTAGCGCATCCCGAAGTAGAAGAGAACGAAGGCGACCGAGAGAATGTGACTTTCTCTCTCTCTTTCTCTCTCTCTCTCTCTCTCTCTCTCCGTGTGTGTGTGTGTGTGTCTGTGTATGTGCTAAATTAAAATTTTCTGATAAGAACTTCAGTACGTTTTCCCCCGTTGATTTTCTCCCGTCATACTTATTTCTACATATTTTGTTCCCCAGGTCCGCTGTCATTCACACAGGATTAATGAAACGGAATGCAAAAGGAAGGGTTTATTATATTTTGGTAAGAAAAAGGATTTACTTTCATTGTAATCGATAGAGACAAGAATTCTGTATTTTTTTTCTTTTTTTTTTAGTAGACATGCTTTAATCTCTGGAAATGACGGTGAGCAGTCTTATACATATTGGACAAAATAAGCGTAAAATTAACAGCGTTGCAAACCCAATTCTATTTTTTAAATTAAAGAGAATAATACCACAGTCACGCAGTGTAGCAATCTAAGACTTGTGCTTTTCTTTTTTAGCAACTTTAGCCAATACACCAGTATTATTTCGCCCCACGCTTCATGCTGGGACATGTTTAGCAATACGCGAGTGGTACCCATGCATAGACCGCCGAATTCAAAAGGCGCCCAAACAGCTGAAGAGACTCAATAAAATGTGTAAAATGAGTACAAAACATAATTGTTTGATTGTGGATGGGCGCCGAAATGTGGTCCTACCCAGGGTACCATCCTTCCTAATTTTGAATGTGTTTCATGGTCCAGCGGTTGAGATGGTGGACCTCGAATCACCACTGAGGAGACAGGCAGGTTCGAGTTCTGCTGTCGATAAACCCGATTGAGAGTTTTTAGAACTTTGTTTTGTTTCATTAGTAATAACACCTAAACAAAGGCTCGGTGACAAATTCTCCCACTCAAACAGGCATAGGCCATAGCATCCTAGGCTCCTTATAAGCGTAAATTCATCACCGAGCTCGTCAATGCTGCTCCAAACAAACAATACTTAAAACGAGCTGCCTATCCGACAGGATAAACAAGCGTATTTGTGCAATGATAAGTCAACGCCAGAATGAAACAAAAGTCTATGCTTTGTAGACGAATTATATATGTGTGGAATAGGGACATTGATAATTAATATGGACATGGTGTTAGTGGTAAAAGTAACCAAATTACGTTTACAGAATTTCTGAGAAATGGATTTTAAATATTTTGAATCGTTATGATAAATCACAGAGTATGTCAAATAAATCGCAAATCTGTTATTACTAGTATAATGGATGAAATGTAATTTGAATAATGTACGTACATGACTGCTTTAACTTCAATGCTAACCTATATTTTGAGCTAAGAATTGGAGAACCTATGTGGACTTGGGTAGTAGTACTATATTATATATTGGACTTGGGTAATTCTGAATGTTGATAGGGAAAAAGTAAAAATTAATTTAAAGATATATATATTTTTAATAAACAGCACTACAGTAGAAAACGAATTACAGACACTTGAAAGACACTGCTTGCTAAGAGTCTTATCTATCTGTAGATCATCAATCTCATGCATTATATCATCTTTCTTTGACTTCGTTGATAGAATTGCTAATTTGCTACAGTCTAATTTATCCACAGGTTTATGACGGTGGGCATCGTAGAAGCGTTATTCAATGAAATATCTCCAGACACAATCGGAGAGCTTCGTTTAAGTTCGTGTTTTCCTTTTACAAAATTGTCGTCTGCTTTCCCAGAATCTGCATGAGTTGTAAAGATCAAACATGAAATAAACGCTACAACGTTGCCGCATCTATGTTTGTCAGTTTCAGCTCACTGTGACAGACTGCAGCTGCATTCTAGTTGCTGCTAATGTGCGTGAAACTTGGCAACAATGCTCCAGAAACAAGACACTCACACCTCCCCCGCTTGAAGAAAATTGAACTACATCTGCTGCTTCCCCACTCAGAGAATCAATTACGTCAAAATTTGTCCCTCTCATTAGCTGCTCTGTCGCAGTCTCTTCAGTACAAGTATAGTGTCTCGGAACCTGTTTCACACAGTTCACAACTTGCATGGTTGCCATCTATTTTAGTTCAGGTAAAACAAAATGTATTGCGAGAAGGTATTGCTTCATGATGGAGCTAGCACTGTACCTTATATACAGCTTAGCACAAGCTCGATGGTCATTATCCTATCTGTTTACTGAAAATTCACTTGAGTTGTGTGTATTTTTAATTATTTAATAAATTTATATTCGAATGCTTCGCATACAAGAAGTATAATCTTAAAAGCACGCACTGTGATTACTTTTCTTTATCTCTAAATGGTTACTTTTGATTTCATTATCAAACACTAGGGTCGTTAGTATAGGGCCTTCTGAAGGCACCCGCTCGAACCTCTTATTTTTCACACATAATCTTAGGAGCTATTTGTTCAATGGTGCAAGATTTTTCAATTGGGTAGATTTCTCATTTATAAATTAAAAATTCTTGGACTCCCGTCTTTGTAGTTTCCAACTGAGGCGTTACAACTTACAAGCAGTGGTGATAATCAACCGGTTTGCCCAGTTTGGTTTGATTGTTAAATCAATCGAATAAACGATTCGGTTCGTTGTACAATTAACGGATAAAAAATATTATTTCAATCGATTGCTTGCGGTTGTGAAGTAGATAAATACAGAATCACAACACCATAAGAATATCTGAATGGATTATGAAATGAATTAACTATCTAGAGCCGCAAAGTCTTTCTGGAAAGCTTAGTTTGGTTTTAGAGATAGGAAAGAAACAGAGATGTCCAGGTTTAGAGAATTTAAACTTTTTGGAAGTTCTTGGCTTCATACCTCACAGTTTGGAAGAGATGTTACTGCTTTTTTTTTTTTTTTTTAATATTAAGAATAAAGTATTATTATTATGGAAGCTGAACGACTACGTACAATGCTACTTAACGAATTAAATTTAAGACTAATATGAAGTCGTGATTGAGAAAAGATATTCTGTTGCGAAAGAAAGTGAAAAGTGTGAGATTGCTAAGAAACTAGATATCCAGAACGGCATTGACGATCTAAAACGTAAACTTAAATGTTTATATCATCACAGATAAATGTAAAATCTATTTTCAGTATTGGACCTGGTCTTCTTACTTAGCTATTTCACATTAGAGGGACAAGCTAAACTTCCATCTTTGAGTAAAGTGATTGTGTTTGACATGTGCATTAATGATTTTATGGACTATGCGACTAATATGAGTGTAGAAAATGAGCGTAGAAAGATGTAAAAAAAATCATCCATAGCTGCAAGAACACATTTGCAAGAAACACTGTGAATGTTAGACAAATCCTTCGTAAGATGGATGTCAGTTGTTTCAACAACAAGTCATAACAAGACCTGAAGGTTGTCTGAAAGTCGTTCGGATGGATATCTATCTTCTACAGTAGATCCCTCAACAAATAGGACCCAGAAAAGTATATGAAATCCTTTCCTTACTACAGAAGACAGAAGTGTGAAGAAAAAGAAGGATGAGATGAATGTTTCAGAGAACCAAGTAAGAATTTGGACTCTCTTTTCATCGTTAACTTGCCTTCAATTTCCGAGTAGTGCAGATGATACTCGAGTGTACAAGCTATTTCATATGAAACTGAAACTCTCTGATTGTTTGATCTTTAACTTAAATACATGTATTCCATAGAGTTTAGCCATTTATATTGTTGACTGAAGAAGTGTTTTTAATTCTCGTGTGATTCATTTTTTTAAAAAATCGAGTCTTAAAAGAATACGATAAAGAAAAGATTGATAGTCTTTGTCTTTGCAATGCCACTTGTATGCAATATTTTTTAAACAAATAAATTTATAACCGCAGTAGCTTTCAATTCAATATTATTTGACTGTAATGTAAGTTTTAAAAAAATCTCGTTTACTTGAGTGGACTGCATGCATGACTTCTACTTTTCCAACATTTTTCAAAACATTTCAAAATCGAAGAGCTCTATAAAAAATTTAGGACTTAAGGCACTAGTAGTTATAAATTACTCTAAAATACAATGGGAAGATGTCCCTAATCTACTGCAGAGGAACTTAACTTATTAACAACTGCATACAAGAGAGCGTTAGGTAAGTGTTTGGTTAAGATATACTTGAGAGAATCCATACGGCTACTGAATCATAAAAGACCAAACATAATCGTAACCTAACCTAAATTTTCCAGATAATTCAATACATATTAATAATATCCACACCTCACCTTCAACGTCTTAATGTTCCATGAACTTCCCAAGAAATGGGACAACTTTAAATAAAAATAAAATATGCTTCATTCAAAAAAAAAAAAAAAAAGTATGTTCGTCTGATATTGTAATAAGCTACTGTTTAACATAAGGATTTGCTTTCCTAAGCCATTGCGAAAACATAGGAAACTTGTACGTACATGTTACGTCACTACTTAAAAATCCTTTCTCATACTAAGAAAAAGTAACAGTATACGTACTTTTTATTGTGTGAGTATTGTCCCAAGAATCCATCTCTCCTGTGGAGAACGTTGAAGCATCACCATCAAAATAAACAATGTATTTAATGTTCTGTCAATACCCGCACAGTTAAAGAAGTTTGCTAAATCATATAATCATAATTCTTTCTACCAATAATCTTAATCTGAAGTAATTTGGTTTACGTGTGTAGTTCGAAAGTATAAAGTAGTTTCTGAACTCGTAACTCCTAAGATTCCGGAATATTCCGTAGCTGGAGGGACTTGCAGCATTCCTGAATTTCGACCTTCAATATTAGGTCACTCCGACTTCCGAAATTCCACAAGAAATTACGATATTCGGATTTTCAGACATTCCGGAATCAACAATTGACATTTCGATTTCGCTATTCCAAATTTCAATGTTGCGAAACTTTAAAAATCATGTTCTGTAATAATTTGGTAGAACGACAACATGTAACCCAACAAGAGATATTTTTGTGTGTATCTCCCAACACAAGAAAGAATTCTCCTGATTCCATATATCCATAAATGAAATATTGAAAAAGTTTGGAATTGCACTTCGAGTAATAGGTCTTCCAATATGGGTTCTCTGCTATATTAGATACTGCCGTAAATTACGGGAGGAAAGTCCTACAGTTAAAAGGAGAAAGAGAGAGAGAGAGAGAGCGACCTCAGGACGAAATGACGTAAAAGCATACACACACACAAGCAGTCACCCACACCAGATATCCACTAGGAAAGGGGCTTGTTTCATTGAGCGCACAAGCATTAGACAAGTTAGGGTTTGATGGAGATAGTGGAAGAAGACATGAAGTGGTGGTAGTCGTAGGGTTTTGAGAAGTTTAAGGGAACGAGGGAAGTGCCAGAGGAAGACTATGTCTGAAAGCTTTATTGCGCCACTAAGTCTCAGTCCAATCCTGAGTTCTTATACTTCAGCCAGGATCAGTGAGTGATATTTTCTGTGAAGAAGAAGATGTTCAAGCCATGTAATTACAGAAAACCAGCAAACCTCGGCAAGAAAAAGAAAGTCCTCTTTTCTGTTCTTTCTTTCGCTCTTTCTCTTCCTTCTTCAACTCTTCAACTTCTCGGCTGTTTGAAGTGGGCCCCGACTTCCCCATCTTTCACCCTCTTCTGCATGTTTCCTGTAAGTCTTAAGGAGAGGTGGAGGAAGCGGAGGATGTAAGAAACAGGAGAAGAGGATAGCTCAACTCAAGATGGTTCTTTGGCTGCGTCCTTCACAAAGCGTCAGCAGAAAAATCTCCGTCTTTTCTTGCAGAGTAAGAGACAGAAAGAGAGAATTCAGAGACTGCTACCGTTATCGCTAATGAGAGCCTCAGTTTCCCAGGACTCTAATTCTCCTAAACGGTCTTCTTAACAAAGACTTTTTTTTCTGGTAGTAGTACTATGGACGCTTTTCCACTTCCAGCGTTTACCATTATTTTCTTTTCAAGATTTTTCAGTTTCTTATTCTATCTTTCCTTCCCCCTTTTTTCCTTCAATCCTTTCATCACATCTTGTTTTCCACGAACCATTCTTTTTCTCTCCTCCTTAACGTTACTCCTTTGTTGTCTACCTCTTGTTCGCCATTCTACTATGCTTCTATTTTCCACCCTGCTATCTACCTTATACTTCTTTGTTTAGAACTTTCTGGTAAGAAGGAAAGTGAATGCTCTTTTCGTATTATTATTGACCTTTCGAAATTTCTTTGATATAATCTACTGTACGCTGTAGTGACTTCTATTTCATCCTCTCAGCTGCTATTTTGTTTTGTATACGATCCCATATTGCACCCCAATTGACAACACACAGTTCTTAGTTATATTGCAAACAATGAAAGAGCTCGCAAATAAAAACAAGTCATATCAGTACAGATGTACAAGATGAACCTCAAATCTTAAGAGAGTTTTGCATTCAAATGTTTGGTTAACAATATACGTTGATCTCTCAAAGGCATTTGATACGGAAAGTCATTCATACTTGCTTCATAAAATTAGCAAACAGATTCAATATTCATGATAGATTTACTACAGGTGAATTAAGGATTGTTAAAACTTACCGTAAGTAACGTATTATTTTGTTTTGAAGCAATTTTTCATCGACTGTTTGTTTTATCTGGTGTACCACAAGGTTCTATTCTTGCTCCTCGTTCGTAAAATCTGTGCGTAGCTCGGAATATATGCACCTGAAAAGTAGGTCCGAAATTGTCATAGTAATGTATTTTACATTGTACGCAGTATAATTCAGCAATAGAATACCAGCAACTCTAGTTGATACTCTGTTATCTACAAGCATCTTGTATTGAAATATAAGCTTTACACAAATATTGTATCTTAAAACGTATTGATAGACTTTTAACAAGACGTGAACAAGAAAGTGTTTCCGATGTTTCTGGGATAGTAATCTGACTCCATCATCAAGGAAATTGATGTAATGAAACATGGAGATAAAGTTGTTTCTAGGGATCAGTCTGTAGTGCCTAACGGTAGCGTGCTTCATTGGAAATAACTTGTTTATTCTCTTTGCTTTTATGACATCAATTTTCGTGATTCAGAATATAATTGGAAACGTCAGAAAAACTGGTTAAAATTCCAAACACAATTCCTTTAGAATTACTAATCCACTCTGTTTAATAATAGTATGTTGTATTCTCAAAAAATTCAACGACGTATTATTTGAGATCTCACATCAGTAGCAGTAACTTTAATTAGTTAAAAATTTAACATAAGTTAGATTTATATGTGAAAATAAAATAATTTATTAATAAATCATATTAAATGTGGTAGGATAAGTTATCTTCACAGTTTGATAAGAATCTTTGACATTCTTTATCAATATCATTAATTCTTAGACATTGAACACAAAGTACAATCTTCTATGGGTCAGTTCTACAAGCGACCGCTAAACTTCTAGTGAGCGCTAAGTTGAGGCCAACTCTCATTCTGCGTACTCTCATTGGTCAAGATCATACTTGGCCTCAACTTAGCGCTGACTAGAAGTTTAGCGGTCGATTGCAGAACTGACCCTATGTAAATTTGTATCGTATTCCCATAAGAAACGGAAATTGTAGCAAAACCAAAGAAGTACTAACAGAAAAGCTTGGTTACAGGTTTAGATCTAAATTCTTTAGGAGGAAAGATGTGAGAATATACAGGAAGAGGAGTAAGCAAAGATTCTTGAGATAGCAAGCGGAAAACGGAGACGAACAGAGATAACCAGAGAAGAAAATGAAGTTTTTTTTTTAAATATAAAATTAAATGCGAAGAATGTGATGTGGTGTATACGTGTAGGACATAGGAAGAGAAACTAAACTAACATGAGAACCGTTGTGAGACTAAAAAGGGAAAGAAATGCGTGTATAAACATTCGAAAAAAAAGGAACATGAAATCGCACGGGGAGAAACAGAAATTCTAGAACAAGAAACCAGAAGATTGGTAAGGAAAAAGGGCAAGAAAAACAAAGGATATCTAGAGAAAAGTCATGAACTGGTAATAAGGATTAAGAATAGGTAGAAAATGGGAATAAAACCTGATGAGAGTAAAAGATGATAGAAGTAGGAAGAAAAAGGAAACTGAAAAGAAGTCAATACAGCAGTGAAGAGCAAACAGGAGGAATTAAAGGGGAAAGTGAAAGGGAACGTGAGGCAGAATGAAGAAGGAAAATAAAGTGAAAGTTAAGAAGGGCGTGGGCTGGAGTAAGAAAGAAAGTTATTAAAGGGAGGGCGAATGTACCAACTTGAGTTAGTGATTTTTTCTTTATGTATTTCTACAGTTGGTGTCACTATTTTTTCGTACCGGCAACTATGCGCAAATGTACAATATCGCATGCTACTGTTTTTTTTTAAATATATATATACACTTAATGTTTACTTTGTTGCGGCCGTCCATACGTGTTGCATCCTGTTTGTTTGGAAAATACTCACCTTTTTTTTTATTATTATTTTGTTTAGGATGCTGACATGAAGAGAACATCATTTGTGGAAGGATATCTTCTTGCAGCTAAAGTGAGTATTTCTTATGATGTCATGCGTTATACTGAAGGTGCTGCTTGTCTAAGCATACGACACTTGAAGCAATCTATTTACGTTTCCTGCATGAGATAGTTGTATTGTTGTTCTGCTATATATATATGTACAATAAACCCGCATTAGTTATCTGGGAAAGATCTCATTCTTTCTTCTTGGAAATTAAAGTAGTAATAAAGGTATTGAACGAAGGCTGTACTTTATATATTACCCCGACATTGAGTATTCGTTTTCTTTTGTACAACAATTTCATAGTAGCTCTTTACATAATTGATTGTCGATGACTGCCAGCAGAGCAAACATTACAGCAAGTGAAAGGAAACGAGAGGCGGAGCGAAGCGGGAAGAGAAAGTGAGATGGAAGAAGGACGTAGCCTCGAAAAGAGAAAGAAAAAGTGAAAGGAAACGGGAGGCAGAGGGAAGAATTAAGAGAAAATGAAACGTAAAAGCGAAAGATAAGAATGGTGTGACTTGAGAAAAAGAAATGAAAAGTGAAGCATCTCCAAGACATGTAAAAGGACCATTCCATATGTCAAAAGATATAGAAGTAGAAGTCTGAAGTAGGAAATGATACAATGCCGATTCATTACGAAGAGTATTTGGTGTTTTGCGTGCACAAAATTCTTTAGGCTTGATTCAGTAGTTAATTAATCCTTTTACACAACCCTTTTTCTAGGCTTAAATTGGAAAACTAAGAAAAAAATCACTTGAAAGAATTCTACAATTATGTTGTTTATAACGAAGACGAGCAAAGGCTCAAAGAAGAAATAAAGAGGTAAAAGACAACAATATAACCTCGATACCATCCCCAAATTCTACCTCCTCCTTTCCATTTACCTGACAAACTCCAAAATTACAATTATTTTCTAAATGCCACAATGACTAGAACAATATACATAGCACGAAAAAGAGTCTAAAAATTGATTAGAAGTCCACCATTCCTTCCGGTTTGGATTAGGAAATAACTATATTCTTGTTACTGATGTGTCGGCTATCATTTGAAATTGAAATCTGAGATGTTCTGCATAGTTCATTGATTTTTTGCTTTGCTTTTGCTGATATACCTAGGTTATTTTTATCTCTAATTAGAGAATTTAATTGAGAACAGTAAAAGAAAGAAATTATCAAAGGTAAACCAAGTTAATTGGATTTTGTACAAAGAATTAGTTGTTTTCAGCTCAATACCGATTTTTTTTTTTTTTTTTTTTTTTTTTTTTTAGTTATTGTTTGTGAGAGATAATTTTTGAAACTTCAAAGCAAAATTAATTAGACTTTGTTCCTCGATTTTGTGAATGAGTTATTTTTTTAAAAAAAAAACACAAGGCACATATTATTATTTTCCTTTTTTCTGTTTGGAAAATTTAAAAGAACAGTTCAGTAAATTCAACTAAATATGCGAAACGTAATATAACTAGCTTTTTGCTACTCCTACTTTACATTGGTCCGACAGGAACAATAAAAACTTTTTTTCTGTGCTTTTCTACCTGTGTGAATATCGTTCAAAATAAAGAACAACTAAATTCCATGAAATTATCCTCCAGCGTCTGTTTTTTTTTATTTTTAGGCTTTTATATTGGTGTATTTTCACTGTTTTAAAACAATCTCATTTCCTTTTAAATAAATTGCGAAACGCCATGATTTCGCAACTTTGTTTGTAGTAAAAATGAAGACCCTTACTCGACATCATGACAATAGAAACAATTGCAGCAATAGTGAGAAAACAATAGTGTAATGAATCTATTTGTTTGAACAACAGAGTCTATTGTGCTACTACTTATGATATATAGATGTTCTTAATTACATCTACATATTTATTTAGCTGGTACATAAATAATTTCCTTTTTTGGGGGAACTTGAACGTGATAAGTTTTTTTTTTATTTGCTGGAACTTTTTTTTTTTTAGAAACTTGAACATAACACGTTGAACTGAAGTCTAAAAGTGTCTATCAATGATAACGAATTGACCTTTGAACCGCACTATAAGTCTGTCAACAAATGTATCCTAAGCACATATGTTTCCTCGCATAACAACTGTGTTATACTGGGATGCATAACATCGTAGGGGCTCAGTGCTCTGAAACAATACAATTTTTTTTCTTAGAAAAGCTTTTGAGACAATCGCCGACTACGATCTCTAAGAGAGCGTAGTCCCCGATGTTCAGACATACTTTCCTTAAAGAATTCATACTAAAAAGTGAAAAAAAAAACTTTGTTTATGCATGACTAAAAAGAAAAGCATGATGCGCTCTCTCATGCTTTTCGTGCCCCATGATTTTCGTTTAGTTATGAGTAAATAAAATTATTATTATTATTATACTTTTTAGTACGAATTGTTTAAGAAAAGTATGTATTTTAAAAGTTTTAAAATTATTTTTTCGAATTATTTCGGTGTTCGGATACTTTTTCTCAAGCTAATGTTTTGTTATCCAAATCCTAAAGTGTTCTGCAACCAGTCAAACACCTCATCGTTGCAGGCTAGTATTTATTTTAGGATAAATAAGTCCCATATTAAGAATATATCAAAATATGATCTTAAAATATATAAAAAATATGTGAAAAGTAACAATGGAATATTGTATTGTCACCTGAATACCAAAATTTCATCATTGTATGACGTCGAGAAATGGGTTAAATTAATGTTACAAGATTTGAGGACACCACAAACCATTGGGAACTATAGAAAAGAATGTAAAAAAGCGATCTAGTTATCCTCTGTGCGATGCGCATGCGCGTGCGGCATGAGTGACGCATGGGAAATGTACAGGTAGCGTTGTACATATTCTCGACCTACGGTACGAAGTGAGGTGAGGTAGTCAGTCCCACGCTCGTCCACCTTTACCTCTCAAGGTGCCCAGGCATACTAAGGGCACTCTGGTAGGAGGCTGAGTACACCTCAGAGAGCTGAATATAAGTTTCCAGTGGGGATTTGAACTCGGGACACCCGATTCGTAGTCAAACGCGCTACAGACTGAACCAAAACTACCACCATATTGAAATGAAGTTCTGTGCAATAAGTACAATTTTTAATATTTTTAGGTCCTTATCGAAGGAACCCGGAGGCTTAGCGTTTGTTAGTAGAACTGGAGTGCTCATTTGTTTCTTGTCAAGGGCATGCTTTTCTTTCAGAATAAGTCACTCTACTCAGTTCTTTATTTAACAATTTTCACAAACAGTCCACATTCAACCATTTTACACTAGACGTATTTAACAACAATAATAGGTAACTAGGGAAAGCATTTTGGAAGAAATTGGTCCTGGCCTTATTCAAGCTATTATTCCAGCATTTGCTTGGTGTAACCGAGGGAAACCTGAGAGAACGTCATTTAAGATGGCCTAAACCGGGATTCAAACCCTGATCCACCCAATTACAACACGAGAACTCGACCGACTGCTAAACACTTGTCAGCTTCTATAGCAATAGTAATAAACGGGACAAACGGAAATTAAGTTTCTACTCAATTTCTAGCGTTTCTTTTCATCACGCTTTTTTTTAACAATGTGTTTTAAAATAGTGATTTTACATTATGGTAGTACGAAATACAAGTTTACGTTCATAATTATGTGCCTCAATAAAATAAAAAAAAAAA
>JAGDQP010027614.1:0-16289 GCA_022664845.1 Lepisma saccharinum
TCATATATTTTACACGATTTGTTTAACCCACACATACAGTACAAAACATTTTGGTTGGGACAATTCCATACTGGACAGTGGACAGAGCAGCTTAACATATCAGAAAAAGAAACAATCCAGGAGTTAGCATATTTTGTTCTCTTTTGTGCAGGGAGGATCCAGGTTTTAGGTAAATGTACTATGCTGGTGCTCTGGCCTCTACTGTTTTTCTCATAATAATAAGTGAACCTATATTTTTGAAAAACTTAATCCTTATAAAGTAACATATAGTAATTTCTTGTAGCCCTGATATCTCTATGATATTGAAAGTGGTTTTACTCTCCTTAAAACAATCCCTTCATCCGGAAGGTCTTTGTCAAAATTAAAATGATTGAAGACCCCGTCTGTGAGCAGGAGAGTTTGCGTTCTCTCAATGTGAGAAGCACTGGGATCTAATCATTACCAAGAGTGGAAAGTATGCCGTTAAACACGTGATTTGTAAAAATGATGGTTGAAGTCATATAGAAAGAAAATGTTTCTGCAAAATTTGAGTCAGCTAGCGCTTCTTCGTTAGTATTCACATCGATAGTTCTACATATGAAAGTAATTGATTCTACAGAGAGAAATGTGATATTAATGTAAACAAACAACCGTTATTAACTGGACCCTTCTTTTCATAAAATTCATAACATGCTCTGTAAGGCAATAACTTCAGATTTACCAGTTCGTACACTAAAAATTTTGGAAACTTTGTTTCATATTTTCAAATATATGTAAGTATTTACAATGTTGCTGATGTGTCTGAAAAGTGTTGATCAAAATACCGAAAGATGTATTTTTACATCTTTGGAGGTTGGAGGTTTCCAATTCCCCCTTCCATCGTGATTTTCGCACATGTGCAGAAAGAAAGAAAGATTTCATATCGTAATCGAACATGTAGTTCTGATCAAGTGTCTGCTGCCATTATTTTAATCAGGCATTTCAAAGAAATAGGAAATAGTCTAAGTGAATGGGGATTGCAATCCCTACTTGACAAATATAAAGTTATTAGAACACGGCGTAAGCCGTGTAAGTTATTTTGTTTATGTTTACGGAGTTCGGGCAACGTATTTCTGACCTTCTGTAGATGTCTGCTGCTTTAATGTGCTGATTTATTCAATGGCGATTTAGTCCAGTCACTAATACGCTGTACTTCTAACCAAAGAACCCGTGATCAAATCTTCTAATTGTTTCTTTTCCTCAAACCTCTAAGGTGGTTCTTTTTTATTAGCCTAGTTACAGGAAATTTCTAGGCGGCTAAAGTTACGTAGTCTTCTGCAGGAATCTGTCAGAAAATCTTTAACAGTGTATTTTGTTTAGGTAGCAGTTTCTTATAAAATGTATCTAGATTGGTCCCTGGGCAAAGTTGTAAAAAGCATCGACTGAGGAGGATAAACATAGAAGAAAAAAAGAAAATGGTAATTGGAAGGAAGAGAATCATAGCCAAGGAATAACAAAGAGACACATATATCTATCTTCAACTTATTAATGTTTATTGAAACTTATTTATTAACAACATTTTCTATCTGCGTTTTAAGAATTTATTTACAGTTAAAAGATCATTCACAGATGCCGAGTAGGATGTAACTTCTTTCAAATTTTATAGTAACAAAATCATTACTACAAGCAACAGACAACGAATAGTAAACAATCCAGGCTATTTCCTGTTCCTCTTTGCCGAAGAGAGTACAAATGAAAGCATTCATTAGTGATAAACACTCTTATCGCAGTTTCACAGTCACTTGAGGTTAACGTACTCTACGTACCCACGGCAGGTAGTGGGGCGCTAGTCTATTGTTCTCGGCGAATTTATACATTTAATTATTTAATGCTTATTTTATAAGTTTTGACAGTTCAATATTGGGATTAAAGTTTGTATTTGCCTTTCCAAAGGAGCCTGTAAATAAACCCATAACTTACTGACATCTTCACGGTCTTTGAAATTTTCCCTTAAATTTGCCAGTCCACGAGAATTAATAAGTTGTAAAACGCTGCTCTACGCGTGCATAAAGCAGAAACGTTATAATACATTTAAATATTTACATTTGAATTAATTTTTAAAATTTACATGGTAATATTTCTTAACTTCTTTGAGTGACTTACTGTTTTATTCTCTTGTTAGATTTGTACGTTTTTGCTGCTTAAAGGTTTGAAATTGCCACACAATGATCTACATTCAGTAAGCCAATACTAAATATTAATGAAGAAATAACTGTTTTGAACACATGAAATAATAAGGAAACCTTCTACAAACAACGTCTTAGCATAACTATGAAAGCTTAGAATTAAGGATTATCTCCCTTATAAAATATGGTATTGTATGGAGGAAGAAGTGATGAAAGATTATTTGAAGGAAAATATAAAATATAGATAGGGATGATAAAAGTATATTCAAGAAAATAAAATTGCAGTTCAAACGAATATGATTCAACCCGCGACAACAAATACGGATTCTTCTTTTACTGAAAAGTTCAGAACTTCTGCTGCCCTCTTAGATTACTGTAGAACAAAGAAATAAGGTGACGCAATACATAATTCAGTGGAGGGTATCACCATACTGACTAAATGTTGATTCTATTTTTACAAATGGCTGACAATAATCCATATTTCGTTTGAGTTCTTGATGTGGCTTCTCAGAACAGGAGTAGCTATTAAGAGGGGAACAGAATTCGAGGGAGAGTGTGGGTGCACAGACCAAGATCTGACTCTACTCTTTCCTAAAGCGACCCTACGCTTGGGGGATTACATATCTTTAACATAAACCAGAATTATATACTGTATCATTACTCTGCTCAGTGAATTAAAATGGAACTTAAAATTACGAATTCCTTAACACTGAAAATTTACCATCACAGATGGGTTGCTTACATATAAGGTGTTACTGAATTCCAACTAGTGTTCTGGCTGTTCGACACCTGAAGACGTTAAAAAGGCATACTACATCATTAATGTACAAAACCAAAAGATGTCGATACCTAGCGTTATTAGTGTCGGCTATTTTATTAATATGAAATAAGTGGATGTTGCTTCTGTTTCTAAATGATAAGAGATGCTGGTCGTTCAACATCTAAATTGATTTTGATTAGGTGAGAAGGTAACGTGAGGTGTAAATATATTTTAGTAGGAAACATTGGTTTAAAACTAAACTGGTTTGAATGAATATAACGAAATATTTCTAGTTTTGTTAATCACAGTGATAATTGTTGTTCACACATTCACAAATAATACAAAATTGAAACGTACAGGAAACCAAACGATTTCGCTTTGCATACAAAATATGACCCTTCTAGATGGAATTCCGATGCTTTATGGACGTAAATCATTCTTCAAGCTTGAAAGTGCGATTTCTCATTTTTTTAGAGTGGTTTAGAATGCATCATAACTACTAGTCAAGTTTGGTCTTCGCCATTTATAACTGGAAAGGTTATCGAAAGACGACGCTACACCGTGAAATTTATCGCGTTTAGATAAAAATGACAACAGAAAACTCAAACCCTTTCTCAGTGACGAAACACAGACGTCAGGAGTAAGATATATGCAAGGAATCTTTGAATCTTTTTCGTAAGTACCTGGGGAGACAAAAGGAACTAGACATACAGTTGACCTGCCGGCTGAGGAGATAACGTATTGGATAGCTGGCTGGAACGAATCTTTAAACATTTTTAACATTTTGTTGTGTCTTTTTATGTTCAAAATATGGAAATATTATCTGAATAGATGGAAGTTCATCTAAAAATGTTTATATCTACGTTCTCACCACAAAGAACAACCACGGATTCCACCATTTTCCGTCTCTTCTACCGCTCACGAAAGATAAAATATTACGCTCATACCGAGCAGAATACCGCTCTTTGAATTTGGTGTGCAAATACTTTTATTTTCGCAGAGGTTGCTAACTTGTAAATTGAATAGAAATGTGATACATGTGCATCGAAGTATTTAAAATGAAAAAAAAAATACATAAAAAATGGGAAAACATTTTATCTAAACTTAATGAAAGAATATAGTTATGGAGTAGAAAATGTTAGTTCTTAATAGGCTGAGATGAATAGAAATTTAAATTCGCGAATGAAGATAGTAAACTAAATACAATCTTTATGATCAGTATTACAAAACAGGTTTAGATTTTTTTTTGGTAGCATAGAATGGATGAAAATAACTGAAGCTGAATTTTTAAATCTAACTACAGTAGAACCGCGGTAAACCGACCTCCCATGGTTCGACTTTTCGCCTAATCCGACCATGGCGCAAGTAGCGGAATATCGGCGTATTTATGTAGTTGTCGCTGAAATACTACGCACTTGATTGAGTCAGTTATCTGGTGACATTTGATCAGAGCTTTCTGATGGTTTGCTTTGCAAATGTTTGTGGTTAATCTGTCACTTTTGACAATGTGTGAAGTTTGTTTGTGTCATAAGTCGGCTTTCTGTATAGTGTACTCGTCCCAATTTGGCAACGAAAAAGTGTAAACACGTTATACTCAAGTTAACTGTATTCAATATTTGTTCTCCTATGATAATACGACGTTTCTTGCGACTATGCTTTCAGTCACATAGGTGACGAATTAACGGGGTTCTACTGTATACCTTATTAATAATCTACAGCAAAAATATTTTTATTTACCTCTTAACGACAGTATGTATCACCTCCATTCGAGTTTAAATAATACTCAATTATTTACGCCTGAGAGGTTTTGACACGAAGGAGTATTGTTATTTTATGAAATTTTCTAAAGAATCTTAAACGAATGGAAGAGGAAACAGGCCCAAAAATATCACAACTCAATTTTCTTTGCTCTTTGTCTCAAAAGTGTAAAGAATTTGTAAATAAGCTTTCAATACTACAATTTTATCATTTATAATTAACATAAGATTTAGGTGATACAAATTATACATAAAAGGATTTTACTATGCCCTACTCTAATCGCGACTGTCTACGTGAAAAGGATATGCTTTAACATTGCCTATGGGCCCTTCTTACGTATACCTCCTCAATTTATCTCTTATTTTTGTATGGAATACTGAAAATGGTAGCTATAATTCCGTACTTGTATTGAGACATAATGACATTTGATATTAATCTTTTGTATCGAACACAAAATTCAATGACAAAGCACAAATGTTATAATTAAGATGTTGAAACAAAACTAAAATAGTTCGTACTTATCTCTCGTGATCCAAAATTGTTTTTTTTTGCAGTTCCAATGTGGATGACTCCATTCGTCAGTGGATTAGATTTTGGATGTAGAAGCACAGCTTTTCTGGACTGTATGGTTGTCTTTATTTAGTTTCCTTCTCTCAGTCTCCCAAATTATGGTGTAACGGGTAGCTTCCTTTGAGCACAATGTTGTTGAATTAGGATTGAAAACAATTAACTAAGTTGGTTTCTTATAATACTGCAAAGATTAAAATACATTTCACAGTATTTGGATCCGGCATGTTATTTGACTTAAATATATTTATAATCGCAACAATAAAAGTATTCTTGAACTCATATGAATCTATTTTAACAAGATTAGGAAATTGAACTTTGATTCATTTTTACCTGTTTTCAAATTGGAGCTTTTATTTTTTTTATTTTTACAAAATTCTTAGTTTTTTTCACTTGTATGATGAACAAAAATTTAGTTTAATATACAAAGTTTGGAATCTTGCGTTCTGTGTTCCAGTGTTTCACATGTGTTGCTTATTAGCATTAGTCCATAATTGAAACATCCAATATTCTGACATAGTGCCATTGAAGATATATAAGAAATATACTACGTTTGAAAGATTGACAAACTGAAGCCATCCCATTTAAATTCATAATATGCACCCTATAGATACAAATCAACTAAACAAACTTAATTTTATTTAAATCAATCGTTTACCATAGCAGACATTTAATTACTCCAGTGAATTAAAATGGCAAATCATGATTGGTTCACCTTTCATAGGTCCTTACGTCATAGAAATACGATCGCTGACTTCGAGTGAATGACGTGGAGATGGCTCGTTTTAGACTATCACAAGGCAAATGCGAGAATAGAACTTAGACTATAATGACAAACTTGACTTCTGGAAGAGATCTCGCCCAAGGAATTCATCCCTGTTATGAGGGAAGGTCGAAATCCAGTTTAGCCCGTAGTAAAGAAAATCAAAATTAAATTTATCGTACATAGTTTCACGTTTTGTAAATAACTCTAAAAAACTATTATCAATGTGGTGAACACGACGATGATGATAAGTGTTCTGTCCGGACAAAGATATCTGTTTCTGGGCAAGTTGAGCCGATAGGGGTCTGCCTGTCGCTTCCATCAGATGATGATGTTCTAAGAACTGAACCTGCAATTTAAAGTGAGCTGCAAATAAATTTGTCCCTTCCAGTATGAAACTCGGAACTCTTGATTGGAAAGAAGCAAACACACCACTCACCTTTAAAATTTAAATGTAGAGAGTGAGTTTACTGCATTTGTTGTAACTTGCATAGAATAACATCCTGTTTACGTTACAGGAAGTCATACACGGGAGCTTAATAACTGCTGAGTATCAATTGATTGAGTTTTACTAAAAAGAGTTTGAATCATTTCTTAAATAAACGAATATCAAGAAGTTCAATTCTTTCACCATAGATGACAGCGTGTTTCTTATTGATCCCACTTTCCTTATACAGAATTTAAAACTCTCAGAAAAAAACGTATGAAATATCTTTAAATCTAAGCTATTTTTCATTTCAGTAAATTAAGTACTCTGAAATTGTACACAGGAGAACGGAAACTCGTAATCTGCCTCTCAAATGCTCAACTTTCGTAAAGAAATTATAACCTGAATACGATATCATGTTTACATTCGAGTTTTTTGTGAAATTTTTCACACTTATCTATCTTTTGCATTTATTTTTGGCAAGGCACCTATGGACGTTTTATGTCCGTGCCTTACAAGGAAATATCACCACGTGTCCAAAATGGAAAAACAAAAGCAGGTGGAATATATAAAATATGAAACGCAGACCATAAACCTGCGTATTCCCCACCTTAATCACATCAGAAGTAGTACAAATACGAATAAACGTGTGCAAAGCGGAATGTGATGATAATTTGTTTTCCTTCGTATTAGATATATTCCCGTTTCATACAGGTTTTACGAAATGGTTAGCAGATTAATTAAGCATACTTCGCTAATCAGAATGTATTATAGTACTTTGTATCTTTATTCCATTCGGCAGGTACATAATGTCAATTAAAAACTATTCATACGACTGTACTGTCAAAATTATAAACTTGCTCGAAAATGAAGAATTATTAGAAAATCAAACACTTGACAATGGCAGTAATTCAAACACCGAGAAAGAAGTTTTAAGAATTTTTTTGTTACAGATGGATAAATTTCAATTACAGTTCATGGTTCAATTTTAGTTTAAAGTTTAGATTCTGTTTCCAAGGATATGATAGACATTTTATTTTACTACTGACTATACTTTTGAAGCAAAAATAAATAAATAAAATAAAACGTACATTCTGTTTATTTCGACTGACTGAACTGTGTAACTGGTGGCGGTGTGGTTATCATGCGATTAATCAAGTTATCCTAATTTGTATATTTTTTGTGAAACACTCATTATCTGAGAATGTGTAAATGTATGTAAAATAATGGGATAACTATTTTTATAATAAACTACAGGCTGGACTAATTTTTAAGTAGTATTTAATTTTGTTATGCTTCATAATTTGCAGTTGCCTGCTTTTGATTCGAGAGAAAATAGTTATACACACGTTTCTGAATTTTGTTATCATCATATTTAATTTTCCACCAACAATTATTTTTTCTTTTACTTGGATACATGTTGACATCCCCTCGTTGCCAACTGTCTAAGCACCTATGGACGGATTATATACACCTATGGACTGTTTTTAAATTAATCTGCTATCTTATTATAAGCCAGGAACGGACAAACGTGCTAAATCTAACCAAATTGAATCTAGCAAATAGTTGTAATTCACTAGATTTTGACTTTAGACTGATTGAATGACATATTGCAGTTCAGATGCTAAAGTTTATTTTCATGGACACAAACATTAAAAGACCACAGGAATAGAACATGATTCGTACATTGCTGGCCAAATTCAGATAATAGGACCATCTAATTGTTCTTTGAAAGACCCTTTTAACAAAATATCATGCTTGAAGGAAATAGAGGGATCGTTTATCTATTACAACTAAATCTGTATTTGATGTGGAGGTACACGCAATGCAAATTGTGAATCTTTAGATATTTAGAAAACAAAGCATGTTACATAAGAAAATACATGAAACGTCCTCAAATCTACTCGAACCTCCAAACAACTAAATCGAGACCTATGTACAGCCTCTAGGGATGTTTGGTTCAGGCTGGAAAATGGTGTATGAAGGATGTCGGCCAGAACCTAACTTATAGATACTATCCCGAGACTTTAAAATATTCAGTCAGGGTGGGCGGTTATTCATCGCTCTAGCAACTGATCTACGGCCACTCAGACTATCAGTTCTCATTCCTATTATATTGTGCTTTTGACCTAAAGCAACCACAAAAAAATAAATCTTTTGGATCCTATAATTAGGCAAAATATTGTAATAACTAAATTATCTCAATGTAATAGACAGTTTAATATAAGAATTGTTTGAAACACAAATCACATTGACGTACAATCTTTTGTATATAATTATGAATTTTTTTTTTATCATTAATAAAATATTAAATGGACGGTAGATGTCAAAAGAAAGTGAAATAGTTTACATTGAAGCAAAATAATAAACAAAATGATATACTTTCTGTAGAGGAACTCAAAAGTACAGTAAATTTTCTGGAATGGAAAGAATTATTGAAACTTAATATTTAAAAACTATATTGGTTTCGAAGACTTTGAAAGGTGTTAAATATCCTTCCGTTCTATCATGTAGAGAGATCTAATCATTGAATCTGAAGCATTTTACATAAATACATTTTTGGAAAGTGACGTGTGTTAAGCTTGATTTAAAAGTTGTTTTTTCTTATTATTTGTTTTCTAGAGTAAAAGAATGAACGTATCTAATGCTATTCACTGACAGATGATTAGCAAAGGTTGTTGCGATAATTTAGAGTGATTTTCTGTCAAAATTACGTTCAGGGAATCACTGATTACAAACAATACTTATAACGATAGATAAGCAAAATAACATGATTGATCCGCTTCTGTGAGTAAGTATAAAAACTTACATTTAACAGGTTTCTCAGCTCTATCTTTCCTCTGGAAATTTTCTAGGAAACATCGGAATATCTGGAAGATGGATAGTACTTCACTCAGCAGAGGATCCATTGAAGATCTAATTTTAGTTTTTCCTGTAAACATTACAAAAAGAAAGGATTTATGTACAAACATAATATTCGATGACTTAACTTTAGTGTGCATAATGCATCCATTTTAGAACTATATTTTGGGCACTATATCTAATATTCATTAAAGTCGAGGAAGCTGGATTAGGTTAATTTTCTTATTTTAATGGATAATCAAAGTAGATTCGCGTTTTAGCCCACGTTTGCTATATTGAAGTATAGAAAAGTATTTAAAGAAAGATATAGTAAGTAAAAATCGTTTTCAAATGTTTAATCTACCACACAGTTTTATGAATTCCATTTGTACATACATTTTTTTTTTCATATTTGAAATTCATATTTACCAAACGACCGCATTGAGGAGTTCCTTTTGATGAACTTTAATTACCAGTTTCATTAGTAGTAATTTGAAATAAATCTATTTTAATAATATGTTATGTAATACAGTAAAGAATTGGTTTATAAACTGTCTTATCCTAAATGCAGAATTTTATTTCAGTGTTATCTCAACTGTAAACTTACCTTAACTTTTTGATTTATAGGCGAAGAAGATCTTATAAGACCTTATGACTATAGTTGCTGTGATAAATATACGACTACCTTTTGACTTTTGAACTAAGGTTTTGAAGGAAGCATAGTAAAATCATTCCTTCGAAAATTAAGTGCTTAACGGTCTCCTGTCACCAATTTGCAGACCCATCTAGTGGATTCATTCTATATAAATGTCCTAACTGTTGATAAATAATAAATGTACCGACGAGATAGAACAGGCGCTAGAGTACTTGCCTTGTCATCGGAAAGTGCTGCGTTCGATACCCGGTGCTGCCCATCATTTCTAAGGTTTTACTCAGCCAAACTAGACAAATGGCACTGTGAATAAGGCAGAGCGTTTTCTCCGACCCCCCTTCCAAATCCTCCGCGTTGTTGTTATTGATTATAAATATGCGAATTTGGACTGCATCAGTATATTGTTAAGTAAATGAAATAAAAATATGGAAGGTTTGCTCTTTAGAAATATATTCGCTCATTTCAAGTCTAGCGTTCTTTCATTTATACTCAGTCTCAGCGGAGATATGCTTACCTAAGAATCTCTCGTGCTTTTAGGTTCGTTGATAGCGAAGTTATAGCTAAAGGAACCTTATAATCCCGCTCGTTCCGTCCGTCTGTCTGCCCTTGTCCTTAAATTAAATCTAATTAACTACACGAGGTAGAGAGACGCTTTCGTTGGAAATATCTTGACTAATCTTGCTCTGGGCAGCCGGAACTGACTTGTTTGGTGCAGTAGTTCAATGTTTTCAACCCATTTAAAAGTACATTGTTCACATTGCTTGAATTCAATTAGGAATAGATGCACCAAACTTGTCATAATCATTATTTGACACAATGCAAAAATACTGAAGTAGTCTATGTCCCCAAGCACCCACTTTCCAGTGTTACTAACCTGTGTTCTATAAAATGATTAGTTTTCAATTTGTTTTAGTTACTTTAGACATAGCAGCACCACATTATTGGACACAATTACAATGTACTGTGGGTGTTACCATTTCCAAGCACCCCGTTGTCAGTGATGCCAACCCGTGTCCAAAAATATATCTCATGAATCACAAAGTGTAGAGACGATGCTGAGGTGTCGTTGAAAAGATCTTGGCTACACTAATTCAAAGCCGCTGGAACAGTCTTGATTTGTGCAGTTGTTCAGTGTTGCAAACCTCTTTAAAAACTCAATTATTCAAATTGATTCCATGCAGTTAGAACTAGCTGGGCCAAACTTGGCATAAACATTGTTCGACAAAATTGAAAGGTATTGAGGGTTTTCTCGTACCTAAACACTAAAGTTGTCAATGTTGCCAACCTATTTTATAAAATTAATGGATGCGTGGCTAAAATGCTATCAAGGGACCGGAGCCTTCGCAATTGTTAGTGGAATCGCAGCTGTAACTCTTTTAGCTGTCATCAACGTTATTATCGTCATCTTCCATCGTAGCTACATAATATGAGAAAAGAAATAAATTAATTTACCAAATTTTCATTCTACTTATAAATTTCTCATCCCAGGAACTTCCTTCTCAAACACGAAAATTCGCTATTAGAAATACGCAGGGGGAGAGAGAGTCTATCAGAATGGTTGGTATCATTCCTGTCAGTTCAACCTATACGTCGAGAGATATGCAATATAGGAGTATTCGGAATTCCGGAATTGACTATGGACTTGCGAACACCCCTAGTGCGGTATACTTTGCATCCACAAGATCAAAATAATAGCATGTGTCTTATAATAGTTTGGTTGCTTTAAACTACCTTGAAATACATGATGCCTAATTTTTATGAATCTAGAGAGGCATATATAGTCAAGGTTGAATGCAGAACAATAAGTCTGATCCTGGCTCAACTACTATAGACAGAGTAAGTCGCAGCTGCTCTCTTCCCCATTCTTGCCCGACCTGTATAATAGTTTAGGCGTTGTTGTTATTCCTCATACGTGATAGGCTTATACTATTGCTTCCTCTACAGTTCACCTGATGATTTTTTTAAAAAAAAATAGTAAAGCAGGTTATATAGAAAGAAGTTAACGTAATTCTGTTATATAACTCTGCAAAACAGTCGTGCTTAGAGCGCACTTGTCCATTTTTAACAAATGTTACCGGCAATTCCGGTGGTTCAGAGCAGATTTTTCTTCTAATGTTTGTGAAAAATCTAAAGGACAACACTATCGCATCCCAAGGTTTCCAATTATTAACATAATTCCTTAATTTTAAAGGAAGTTCCAACCTTTAAATTGTTCACCTGTAAATCTAAAAAATAAAAAAATAAAAAATGGAAATGTGACAAGCGTGCTCTAAATCTAAAGATATGAGAAGTGTCGTGCGTGGTTGCTTACAGAAACAACTACTTTCTACAATATATGCCAGGAAATTTCCCAGTGTGATTATTTGGTTCAATGGAACGACGAATATAATTGAAATAACAGTTGACACGCGTTCATCGTACTTTTAAGTTAATTGCGGTAAAACTTGAATAATAAAGGGTACTATTATGCGTGGAGAATTCCTTACATAGTACATGAACCTACCACTAATTTCATTTATCGGGTGATACATATTTTGTAGAAATTATATGACAGGTTTTGTTTCTACAAAATAAAAATTAAAGAAGGAAAATGATTCTCTAATAAGTTAAGGAGTGTAAACTGAAGTGATAGAAGAGTGTATAAAATGTGAACTTAAAAGAACACTAGATGTCACCACCAAAAAGCGGGAAATTTAAATTGGTTTTCTTTCCTCATATTGAATGAATAATGTTATTTTTTTCTAGTTAAAAGAAATGTGTTTATACTGGAAGTTTAACATACGTTACTGAAATATTTGAATTTCTAATAGGAAATCTGTATTTATTTTGTAAATAGAAAACTTGCAGTCATATTTGTAAAGCTGTCTTAATGCCTAGACTTGATGAAAAACCATCCTCATGAATAGTATTTACATAAATTGACCTCTGACAGTTGCAGGTTCGGATATAACTCATAAAACCAACTCATATGTAAATCCACATATACCAAAAATTAAATAAAACCATTACATTTCGTTAAACCACTTATTGAGTAAGGTTTACAGTACACAGCAAGCAGACAAATTACCGTGAAAAACAAATTTTACAATTTTAACGTGCGTCTGACAAGGCTTGTTCAGATAGACAATAGACCACAACTACATACTTTAAATTCACTTTGAATTGAATAGCGCATTAATACATTCGGAAATCTCCACATCATCATGGGAAAACATGACCACAGTAAAATGTAGTTCATTCAAACATTATTCGCGACACTTTAGACCTTGGCTCTCAATATATTTTGACTCCTTTTATATATATATCAATCCCGCCCCGATAAACGTCAAAGTAAAACCTATCGCTACATTAAAGTGAAACCTATCGCAATGCAAAAGAAGTCCCATGAACGAACAATTCAGACATTTCATAAGAACTCCAGGCTCATTTTTGCAGCTGGAAAAAGTCGTTCACCTTTCAAAACTGGGCTTTATTACACTCCAATAAACACCAAATCTTGCGACTTTTACAATACTATATCATTCACACCCAAAAATAAAATGTTAATACCTATGATATAAGGAAATGTGCCAAATTCTATTAATTTGAAAGAAGTGAATAATGTATTATGTTCCAGATAGTAAAGTATGCTTTATGTTCAACAAGTAAAATTATTTTCGTTAGAAAAGAAAGTAGCGTCTTGGGTAAATAGTAGAGAATATTTGGATTAAACTATAAATTTTAAAACTGTCAAATACTTTGTAATCTCTAAATAATCGTAGAAAACTAAAATGCAAAAGATGTGGAACATTCTTCGAACTTGAATAATATATTACTTTTCACTTCATAGCTAATTTTGCGATAAACACGTTTTCTTTGACATATATTACATATTTTTTATATTATGCGTTTCAGTCTATATGACAATGTAGAGAGGCTATCTATTATATCTTTCTACCTCGACAATTAAAGACGTTAAATACGACGGCGTAAGTTAAGCGGCCATATATAGTCCTTTTTGTTAGTTATGTGGATGTATTTAGAGAAACCACATATTCAAAAAACCTTAAAAAAGGGAAATCTTAACTTGAAACTCCAACATCTACGGGTTGAAACGGATAAACAAATTCCCAAGTAAGTCTAGAGAGGAAACATACGAATGATTTACACATTTAAATATTAGAATTTTACGAATAGTTTAATTTGGCATTACTTACACTCAGAGTAAATCGGTTGTGTTTTTCTTCATATTTAGAAATTACTATGCAGCAGAACTATTGTTATAAAGAAATTAACTGAAAAATTATTGTCACTTCCATTGTTAGATTTATAATTTTGGAGTTTCCAGTTTTCAACGTATTTTGCGGATCAATATTATGCATAAGGTGGGTCATAGTTGTGTGAAGGCCATAAATACATTTAAAATAGGTAATGACACTGTGATCCCTAACCTTAAGTAAGGAATTCAAATTATTATCTTTTATTATCATAGATACAAAATATATCCTTGATAAATATTTAATAATGTGAGTTACCTTCTTTATACAGCACTCTGATAGTAAAATAGACACTACTGTTTTGGTAAATTTATGGAAATAATAATTGAACAAGAATAAGGCAGTGAGACAAAGAAGAGAAAGAAACAACCGAAGAAGCGTAATAATGAAATAAAGTCAATACGACTTCTTTGTTCTTTTGAGTTTGGCTCCAGATAAACTGCATCAAATGAATGTGCAAATTCAATAGCCGAAAGATGAAGAAGTCTTGAGAAGGGGGTGTAATTCCATTTGGTTTTGAATTTAAGGAAAGAAGATTCACATAAGGCAATGCACAAGATATTACTATTATTATCATTACATGTCTCCGTGCTTTATAAGCCTGTAGCTGTTCAAAGCATGAAGATTAAAAAATACACTACGTTGATATTCTGTTTGGTAAAAACAAAATGCATTAAGCGATGCCTAAACAGCAATGTTTAAAATTAAATATGGTAACGGAAACTAGCTACTATTAACAGTATTACTCTGATCTAGTTACATTTTGTTTTAAACTGCTCATATTATGAATATGTAAAGAACTAAAACAAATAATTGAAGATATAATGAAAATAAAATAAAATAAAATAAAGCACGAGAAATAATGTACATTAGCTCAAAATAGATTATTAATGTCCAGCATACAAACTATAAGGAGCTTTGAAACATGACGGCTGTCAAGACATTATGTCACGAACAAGGCATAAATTCCTATGGATACACAAACAGGACACCAATTCCAAAATAGATGGCTATGTAATATGTTTAGTTTTTTCATTATGTTCAGTAAATGTTTTATAATGCGATGTTAATTTTTATTAAAGATAAAATTGTTAACATTTGTCATATCTTTTCAGGTAAGTACATGGTTAGGTTTGCTGGTTAATAAAGAGGTTGTTTAAATCGGAGGTGTGTGAGTAATCCTTTGAATTTTAGAGTAAAAGTATTATCGTGATTATTGTGTTCAAACGAGGTGACTTGGCGAATGTTCAAAAGAAACTTTCATGCTTGTCTAGGGAGCGTAAAATGTCGAAAGTGCAGATGTTTTAAATCGTGCATAATATTAGTATGCAAAGAGGATACATCGTACGTTGAACATGAGTGAACGTTATTGCGTGAAGTACAAGTCATTGGGTAGGATCACTACCAACTATCCAAAATGCAAATGATATTGATACCAAAGTAGAAGTTTAGTCAAAAGCTCCAAACAAACACTTTTAACATTACTAATTAACTGTCTCTCACACGTAGTGTGTCAAGGAACAAGACAAGCTACAATACGATGGAGAGATATGGGAGCTGTAGGACGCGGTTGTAGCAGCGCTTACATATCCTCGAGTTCTGCGATATCTTTCTACGCTGTTCGAGACCGGTTCACCGGTGCTATTTCGTGTTGTAGCAAACCTCTCTCTGTTCATCAAAGCAGGATATTTTGTCACGGAAAAAGCATTGACAGGTTCTAACTGCGACATGAAGCTCACCAGTAACAGCCACAACCTTCACAAACAAGCTGAAAATACAGAGCCCTATCAACATTTCGCAATACCCTCAACTTGCTTTCTCAAACTGTTGAGTTTTACCAGGTATTGATGTTCGTGCACTCCTAGTATCCACTATGTCATGTTGTCCAAATTTGTAGGCAGATACTCTCATTTTCATCTCCTGTAACAATATACCTCTAGACTCGAAAACCACGCGATTTTTATTTGATTACTATTTCTGACACACGGGCACTCTTTGTGCTGAGTGCTGCTCTACCAGCTCGGTAATTGCCTTTGCCAGTTATTGTTGTGGATTTTAAATCCCTAAGGACCTGGATAACATTAGAAGTACTTGTATGCTGGTCGAGCTTCACAGCTGGTC
>JAGDQP010027615.1:0-15079 GCA_022664845.1 Lepisma saccharinum
AACGAAGAAAGTTCCTCTTTTTTAATAACCTCATGTCACTAACAAAATCGTCCGTTACAAACAAACATCCGTTGGTTAAAATATTTTTCTGGTTCGTAATTTTTGACACCTCTCTTGTTTGATGTTGATGTATTTAAGAAATACCGGGAGATGCCTTCCTGAAACGCTAACCTTTTGGGTTGGGAGTGCCTTTCTTTATCATGAAGTTGTTATTCTAGAGTGTTTTCAGTGTGTTGAAATTTTACTCCCGGTAAAAACACTATGAATATATAATGTGGTGAAGTTCCAAAACGGTTTATACATCCCGTCTCTGTTCATGAAGGGTTATAATCTCTGTTGATCGCTCTTACTGCCATATATAACAGAGCGAATTAAACATGGCCACACCCACGCATGTTTCTTTTCTTTAACACTACAAGATACATACACTTAGACAACACATAAGAGACCGCACACCAAACTCAGTGGCAATGTTATATATACACGTATAGATATATGCATGTACCCAACTAAACTGACATCCCAAGTTGGTTTTTGCTCGCCACTGTCATGTTGTGATGGGGTTCTATGTTTTTGAGTGCCCCACCCTGTATATAAGAGGGGGAGACCACCCAAACAGGCCAGCGAGTGAAATGCCAGAAGCGTACCGGACGGTCGGAAGTCAGAAGAAGGAGTTCGAGAAGAGAAAACTGGTGCAATCAGTAGCAGTTGCAGGCAGCGGACACCGCCCGATGTGAAACTAGCCACGCGTGGAAAGAAAACCTCTTTCTAAAGCCAACCCACCAACAAACACCCTTGACACTCGCACCTCTCTTGATACCGCCTCGAGTGATCTTCTCAACGTAGTAGATACTCTTCTGTGGTTATTTGTTTCGTGTGAGGAAAGGTGTAACATATTACACCACTACAGTAGCCAAACGCCTGTTGATTTCAATGGGAAATGTGGATGGATATATGAACACCGTACCTTCACATTCTACACTAAAGGAAAAGAAAAGATCCACAAGAAATAGTGTAGGTAAAAAAGTGAGTGATTCATGGGGGATGTGGAGGTAGCGCTCCACATATTCTCGACCTATGTCATGAAGTGAAGTGAGTCCTATGCTCTACCGCCTTTACCTCCCAAGGTGCTCAGGAGTACCAAGGACACTCTGGTACTAAGTTTAGTAAGAGGCTGAGTACACGTCAGAGCGCCAGGCATGGGAGCACTGAACAAACGTCTCCAGCGTCTTGGGCGGGATTTGAACTCGGACCGTCCAATTCGTAGTCAGACTCGCTACTGACTGAGCTACGGCGATTCCAGAACTAACAGTCCGAACTTTAAATTTAGCATGCGATATGCACGGTAGCAATAACACTTATGTACTTAGTTTTTTGTTTGTATAAAGTATAATATTTTTTAACATTTATAGTTACTGTTAGTGCACGAAGCTTATGTGGAATAATTCTGTACAATTTCACGCTTGTATCTGTTATACACGTGTAGTTCTGAAGTTTTAGCGAACTAGGTTTTTTTTTTTCCTATTGTATTTATTCCCATCAAGATGAAAAACTTCAGATCTCGTTACCGTGAGACATCACGAGTTCGGTGGCTAGTTCGATCAACCGCCAACTATAGGAAAGAATACTCTTTGGATGTTGTATGGCGTTTTGTTAAGTGTATACTAATATTTAGTTTGGTAAGAAAGAACCTTTGGTACACTTACGGCTGTTAGTGAGCGCCTATGTATGGGCCATTAACAAAAATACTAACTAGTCAACTTTTGAGGGAATATCTTCAATTTTCTTTTAAAACAGTCATAACTTTAGAATTTAATGCCAGACTTTCTTATCACCCTGTATACAGTTTAACTAAACAGAACATTTGAAAAAACAACAACGAAATATTTTTTTTCAACGGGCAATAAAATGGTTTTCTTTCCTTTGATTTTTCTCGTCAGAGTAATGTACTCCTAATATATTAACAGATGGAAACACTGTGTCTTTAATACTTTAGCCAAACAAAGTACTCTCAAAGAGTCCCTCCACGTGTGAGTTTGGACGTTTGTATATTTCACGGGTGATGAGCTTTTCACCAAATAATATTACATTATTTCTTCACACCTGTGGCTGAAAAGGTTTTGGCCTTTGAGTTGCGACATACGAACACATCCTTCCTTACCTACATACACGCAGAGCGAAGAGCCATCCAACAAATCTACTCCCTCTGTGTATCACAATGAGATACTCGCGTACTCCTTTTTCTTGTGCCATCCTGTGTTAGCTTCTTATACCGAAGAATGTCGTGGGAGATGTAACGCGGAAGACTGACAGTGAGTGATGTCACACATTTGTCCTTTTCTTGCTTCTTTCTTTCTCTCTCTCTCGTCTACGTTCACTGGAAGAATGTAAAAAAAAATAGCTAGATCCAACAGGTAAAGAAGGAAATAGAAGTAGTTTTCCGGAACTATAGTTGTCACAGTATTGTTTCCGGCCTGACCACACCTACAAGTCACGTGCTCCAGAAAACACGTGTCCGCACTGTTGCCAATTCGCTTGCACCTCAGAACATCTCCTCAGCCACAGTTATTGCTCTCTCCTGTTTTCTTTCTATAATCAGCAACAATGTAAGACAGTTTAGCTACGTTATGCAACTAACCAGCTGATAAACTACCTACAAATGCAAGATTTATGCTTGATTTGGCAACAGTTGAAACATTTTCTATTCTACTATGTTATGAGAAGCCAATGACAAGGGTGATGTCTTCTGCTATTTATTGCTTCTCCGATTTTAGAAGCCTGCTGTATACCGCGGCGACCTTTTGGGCTAACTTTGACAATTTCTGGAAGGTAAGAATAGCTGATCCGTCATGTACACAGTACTGATTTCAGGTTAGGTTAAGTCGTTAAAACTGTAAAACAAACCATCACACTTCTTGTGGCAGGTATAACGTTTTATTACTTCTTGGGTAAGGTATACTGTTTAGTCGTATATGCCTCTGCCATTTTGTCGACATCGAAGAAGTACTTGTGATACGCATAGAGCGAACTAGCTGTCGCAACCCGCACCAACGATTTGATAAACACTCACCAATAATTTTGGGGTAATACAATCCGGTCATTTCCCTGAAAGGAACACTGTCCAGCTTACGGAGATAATTATCTGGGTATAGAAGCAACCGTGTCCTCGTTTTAATTTGAATTTAATTTTTAAGGCCTTTAGGTAATTTTGGGTCAGGCCGAATGGATGATAATGAGATGTTTAGTGGAATGAATAAAGTGGGAGGAAACGGAGAACCCCGAGAAAATCCACGCACACGGTGTTTGTCCACCACGAAGCCCACATGGCACGAACAGAGTTTGAACCGACGATCCCAAGCGCCAGAGGTGAGCGCTCTAACCGTTGAGCCTTGTTGGTGACTGGTAACGATCATTGCCTTGCAAATCAAGTAATACCAAGTTCGATACCCGATGGGGACAGAGGTGGTACCCACTTTAAACTGTAGGTCCAAATAACGTCCCCTTCATCGGCTCACTTTTCCCAAGGACCATCAATAGACCTGTCTCCAGGTAGAGCACCCACTGTGGATGACTGGTTTCGTTCATCGCTTTGTAACCAAGAGGACCTGGGGTTTGAGTCCCAGTTAGAATAGATTGGAACTTGTAATTTAAGTTCTACTTTCAACTGTAGATTCTGCCATTAGGATCTCTGTCCGAATCCAATAGTAAAGGATAGTTGGCTCACCTTGCTCAGGGACCTTGTAGTCATAGAACTGTCTATGAAGAACACCGGTAATTATGATAAGAAGTAATTAATAGTCACTGGAAAGAGTGGATGACAGAATTTCCCCTGACGAAACTAGTAGAAGAATTGGCGAAGGGCTATAATAGCTACCGAAAGTCCAAACATACAATGGTTTCATTCAAAATAACTTTAACTCGCCATCAAGTAATGATGGCGACAGTCCTAATGAGGCCAACCAACTCAAACACTAGGGGTGTGTAGGAAATTATTTTCAGTTCTGGCAATACCAGAACGAGAAGAGAAAAATTCCCGAAAATCGAAAAATTTTCGGGATTGGAAATCATTAGGAAATCCCGAATAATCAGGAATTCTCGGGACTTCCCAGCCGATTGGAAATCCCGAAAAGTCGATGTCGAATTTCCCGAAAATCGAGACCGACAGAGGAATCTCCCGTCCCGAAATTTAGACTACACCCACTCCTCTTGCCAAAGCTCTTTAAGTGAAATGAACTGAGACTTAACTGGCTGGGGGGTCTACCGCATAATACTTCTATCGAAATAAATTTGTTAAAATTCAGGGGTGAGGGAGATTACAAAAAGGACATGACGTAAACTTTTGAGGGTGTTTCAGGATCCTAGCCTTACTACATCTGTAGGGGTGTCAATGCACAAGAAAAGTTAATAAATTACTTTCCATCCGGAATAGAATGTCAAAATAATTGAGAGGGCCGCGAGAGGGAAAGCTTGAATGTGAGTGACTAGAGAGTTAGGGGGGGGGGGGGAGGGGGGGGATTGTGATAGTAGGTTGCCGTTAGATCCAAGAGCCATTGAAAAAGAGAATGAAAGAAACCTGGCATCAATGGCTGAAGTTGGAGGCGCCATCCGTTCGTTACCATGACTACGAGAAGCAGACACGGAAATGATATAAGATCCTCAGGCGGGCGACACTTTTATCGGGAAGACTTGTATTAAAAAGAGTAACTGAAAAAGGGATAGAGAATGAAAAAAAAAAAGACGACGACAATCTTACTCTTTGAAGAAACTCCCTAAACTCGAAAGTTTTCGACCTCTTGTCTTCTATTTTTTTTTCTATTCCCAGAGGCTGGGATCGAATCGCGGAGAGGGAGGAGGCCTCCAAGAAAGTTTGTCCCCAACATTGTCAGCAGCAGTGGAGCAATGCAAGCGGGCGTAAAGGATTGTTGGTGTAAAGTTAACTTTCGCAACATCAGCAGACTAGCCTCATTTTGTTCCTAAAACTAGTTATTTTTGTTCTTTCTTTCCTTTCTTTCTTTCTTTTTATTTCTTTTCGGATCTCAAAAGTACTCTGCGATTGAGATGTGGACGCCTGGAACCTAGAAATGCTAAGACAGAAAGTAAATACAGTGATACCATCTTCGAACAAAATAATCTATGACAGAAACACAAATCTAGATATGAATTTAAAAAAAAAGGGGGAGAAGGGTTTTCTCAGAATGCTATATTTTAACAATAGTGACGTTTATAGCTTATGGCCATCAATATATAGAATGCTGTGTTTTTCTTTCAGCCGAAAAGTTAATGCTCCTGATTTCGGTGCGAGTGATGGCGGGTTCGATTCCCAATGGAAGCTCATGAATACTATGCGGTGATCATCCACCATCATAAAGACTAGTGGATTCCGGTCACAGAACCCTGGACATCCGGAGATAAGAGCCGTTGCGATCATCACGCACCACCCAATCGAAAGAAACTCGTGTGGCACACCCGGTTGTAACAGTGTAGTTTACTACCCCAAATAATAAAGATAAGGAATCTAAACCGGTGGTCTAGTGGCAATAACGACTAACTTTGGGACAGTACTGAGGATTCGGTACAGATTAAAGCTATGCTCGCTGCCATTCTGTCTTGATATTTTCCTTAGTCTTACTAGGTAAATGTCAGGATGGTACACTAAAAAAAGCCTGGCCACAATTAACTTACCGCACCCCTTTTTCTGGAAAGGAGTTCGTCGAGGGAAGTCACCCCCAGGCTTGTGACAGGTATACAGTGCAAAGCCACGAAGCTTCTCCATAGGACTCAATGTGTAGATTGTGTATGCGAGCTCTAAGTATCCAAATTGATGTCTTTCGGTATTCAGTATTCCCGATGGAAACTGTTAGTCCCTGCCCTACTCGTGGTTGAAATTCCTGAATGACTGTCGTCTTGCACACTTACAGTAATGTTTTCCTGATCTCATAGTGGAGCCGCCTAGGACCTAGTGTACTTCGCATTAGCTTGTTGTGACTGGGGAAAAGTACGGGGCCTTCTGAATGTGACGCCAACACTTTCCCAAATAAGATGTGTCCATTAATGAAATAATGGTTTCGAATCCTTTGTGGTCCTCCATTCTCACTTAAGAATTAACCGTCGATCTGTTCACTTCCTTTACCTAGTTACGCGATTGCATAACAGTATTATCAAGCCGGTTTCACATCTACCACTAATGCTTCTTATATTGGTAAACAGAAAGAATTATTAAAGACTTTCGAAAAAAAAAAAACGGTCAAAAGGCTCCCGGAGTGACTGCAATTTCGGACTTTGGATATGTGTTCTCGGACTGCTAGTAGATGACTAATCTAGTGTACCTAGTTCACTCTGGGATGGCTATTCTAGCTTAAATTTTCTCTGCTTTCCCTTAGTCATAGACGAATATCGATATGGCACCTTGAAACACTCGGAGGGCCTCTGCTTCTCTCGTTTCTTCTTCCAGAAATAAGTGATCTGACGATGTGTAGACTTTAGGCATGTTGTTTTAACAAAAAACAAGTTCATGCTGCGATTCTACTAAGAAATTTCTATTCCAAGACAAGTCTTCAAATTGTGGATTAGTTCATTTGAAAGGCATTTATTGGAGACACTCCCCAATTGCCACTCTTGCAACTCGTAACTCACCTAATCTAACTGCACCTAAAGGCAAACGTTTAAGATATATTCTGTCTCAAAATGCGTCGGTAGGGTTGCCAATCGTGCGGTATTCTACCTACCTGGTGGAAATTTTAGTAATTTTCTCTGCAGTATTAGCCGGTGACATTATTGCGACCGGTAGTTTTCTGAAAATTAGTTGTTCGATAGATCGTCCTTGCTAATTAAATAATAAAAATCTTTGGCATATTTTTAGGATTTACCAACCAGTCGGAACTTCATCGGTATTGTCGGAAATTTTACCACCTTTGTGATTCAAGCCTGTGGCCGGTACAGATCTCTTACCGGTCGTATACATGACCGGTGTTTTATTTTTGATAATCTCCATAGCAGAGACGAAAGTCAGATCTGGAATCCAGATTTCCGGTCCAGACTGGTCACTCACTGTTTTCACGGTCTATTATCTCGTCTATCGTGTTATATTTTATTTTTATTTGTTTCTTCTGAGTAGGTGAGAGGTTTAATACTTTTGGTGCTAATTATTCTGTTTACTGAAACTGGTATTGTAGATTACTTGTTAAATATTGGAGTTTCTATTGATGACAGATATGTTGTATCAGCCAGTTGCCTCCATTTTTGATCTTTTATTAAAGTTAAAGTTCTAGTTTCGTTTTTAGTTTCAATTTTTTTTTTTGGGGGGGGGAGAGGAGCTGTTTCTATGTTCTGTTTACCAGTTCTGCAAAAAGAGGGGAGAGTTACCCTTTCACTCTTTTGTGGCTTTTCCCAGGCTGTTTATGCAACCACTTCACATCATTACTAGGTACCAACGGAGGTGCCTGTAATTTTATTTTCCATGGCTGGCAACCCTATTCGTCGGGCGTTAGTAGGCCCGTGATTTATGTTATTTCTAAATATCTTAAGTAAAGGAGCTTGAACACTAATGTCTCTTAATACGCGGTAGATCAATTGTACAGAAAATAGGACAAAATTATCCCATCTGACTATAAAAATCTAACACCCCGCATAACCTATGGAGTTTTAGCTAAAATTCACACTATAACATTTTAACGGAGACTAGACGTAAAATAAATGTTCAATCATGTGACGATGGAATAACCCTTAAATACCATCAACATAAAATCCCGATAATTGAAGGAGGACGGAAACGACTTGTGATGTCTTGTAATTAAATTCAGATCAAGTGACGCGGACGAGTGACCGTTAAAGGGGGCGTGAATGTAAATAGAATGATGTGAAAAATACATGAACGGTATTTTTACGGTCTTTCACTTTTGAAGCTTTATTTAACAAGTGAGAGGAAACAATATTACGAAATAAAAAAAAAAAAAGTTACACGGATGGCTACACTGCCACAATCCAATAGCGCTACATTGTATGAAAGAAGTGTCTACAAAGCTATTACGAACGAGAAAGGATTTGTTGTTTCTTTCTTTCTTAAATGATCTTATGCGCTTGAGTGTTTAGTGTCTGTGTGAATAGATTAATTTAAAGCGAGCAGAGGACTCAAGTGTGTTTGACATTAACTTTTCTTCTGGGTAGAAAAAAAGAAACATTCTGCATTACTTCACCGACACGGAAAGTCCAAACGGAAGAATGAATGCAGTGTTTCCAACCATATATAATTTTAAAAATCTAGCTGAGGCACAGCTTCAAAATGGCTAAAATCATACCATAATAATGGAAAGTGTTGACAGTTTCGTAAGCGAAAGCAACACTATCAGTAGGATTTTTTAAAAGTAACTAGATAAGGGTCTAAATTTAGCGATAAAATAGCAGAATTGGCAACACTGAAATGAATGTGACTTTTTCTTCGACCGAGCTTTTTCTCTTTCAGTAGCACAAGCAAAAAAACAATAATCTTTTCCGTATTTTAGCGTAACTTTACAACAATACTCCTTCCACACACAATTGTTTTTTTTTTTTTTAATGTAACGTGTTTTAAAGACAGAAAAGGAACGAAAAATATAAACAAATGACTGTTGTTTCACTTAGCTTTTCCTGAGAGTCCTCCTGGTAAAGAAACTTAAATACTTTTTTTTTCATTCCCGTCCCGTCACCCTATGTGATAGCTGTGGAACCAGCCAGTCTTGCATTAGTGAACAGAATGAATGGTTGCTTGTTTAATTTGTTGACCCTCAATGTTCAATTCATTTATTACTATCCTTATAAAAGGTTTAGGATTGAATGTAGCAAGACGTGTGCGTCTAAGAACACCACCGCTACTGGGTGTCCTAATTGTGAAGAGAAACCAGGATAAATGAATGGTGGACACACGTAGATGTCACAGGTGAGTCATTGAAATAACGTAGTCTTTCTGATTTTATTGAATGGTTGACCGTTGGTGTTTTGTTTTCGGTTTAAGTGTCTGAAGTTCTAGTTCGATTCTCAGCGAAAGTCCTTTTGGAACAGGGACGGCGCTGCAGGGGGCTTAAGCTCCTTCCTCTAAGTTCTATCTTAGTCCCCCATTTTTATCAGTCTTCTTTCGTGTCTTTTTCAAATGAAATATTATAGCACCCACCCGGACTTTTTATTCTGATGCCATCATTGATTTGGGAGCAACAAAATATCCGCGAAAAGGCAAACTATACTATTTAATTTTATAAGAAAATGCCCCCAACTTTTGTGGTCACTTTCTATGTAACGGACATTTGTAGACTAGACAGGCAAGTCATGGCATAAGCGAGTCATGTCAAAGGGATGACATCTCTCTGAGAGCACTTCGGAGTCGGGAAGGAAACGTAGTGACCAAATATATTGTATTCCCTTGCTAAAACAGAAAACCTCTCAGTATGGCCGACAGCGGGACTCGAAACAGCGTGTTTCAATATCGTTCTGAAGTCAGCGAACGGAACCACATGACGCTGTTGTCGGATGAGCACTGAGTGAATCGACGTGGGCTTGAGTCCAGCTTACGCTGGTCATCATTTTTCTTAAGATTTTCCTGAACTTTAACAGGCGAGTGTCGTGATGGTACATAGGACACAGATCGTGATGGCCATCCTTAACATTCCTCTCCCCGGAAGAAATCCAGTTTAGGGTTAGCACCATAAAAAACTAGCATATCATTACCTGACTTAATGTAGTATAATTACAATGACTATATTTTCTCAGTCAAAACTCGGGACAGGTCTTACCGTTAACGGGATCTAATGAAAAATCCCGTCTTATTCTAGGATATTTGGTAGGAGAATCAAATTTTCACAGGGCCCTGTAAGCCCGCTTGCTATCAAAAATTTATAAAGTTGGGCCGTGCGCTCGAGAATTTGGGGGAGTAACACCCCCACAGAGGGATCTGATGGAATCACTGGCATTGACCCGCTCCAAAACTTAACCCAGTGACCCGTTGCAGCTCAGTGGTAGAGAACTCAGTTCGCCCAATTTGGTTGAATCGCTCGATTAATAAGATTAAGAAATACAGGGAATGCGTTTGGCAACGCAACGCAGCGCTTGTCGGCTCGAGTTCGCGCTTGACTCACCTACCCCCAGCCGCCAAGCGTCTCGTGTTTCTCTGGTGACTTTAGGCCTCACGTTAATTTTTATAATTTAAAATAATGTAATTCACATAGTTGAACATCAGGGTATGTCTGACCTATTGAAGAATCAAGTTTTTGTTAGTATAAAATGTAAAATTCGTGAAAAGAAATACAAAATATTTTCAGCAATAAACCGTGAGGCACTAAGTCATGGGAAAGCCACGGACCGACTGGCGGGCGGGGACAAGAGAGCCAAGCGTGAGCTCGGCCGACAAGCGCTGCGTTGCGTTGCCAAACACATTCCCTGTATTTTTATTTACTGATAAATAATCTTCTCTTCTCTGAAATATGAAGGGGGGAGCCATGATTTATGAATATAATACATTGAGAACTAGGCCATTAGAGGGTCTCAAAACAAGAGACGGAAAGAAGTCCTGTGATATTAATCTCTGTTTCTTACGGTCCTAAAAATTTTGTGAAAGTAGGAACTGGAAAATTTCGATCCATTTTGCTGGGATCCCATCAATACAGCTATCACTTCCCGTGTGCAATTTAGCAAGAGATTTAGTTTCTACTAATGTAGGACCTATTTTATCAACTGAAAGAGTACACACAACTTCTTTTTATACATATATTCTAGCCATACGTCCTACTTTTCCTGACGTCTCAAGCGTACGCATAGCATGTTAAAACTAGTGTTTTAAAGGCCGGGAAAGGAACCGGAAATTTTCGAAAAAAAAAAAAAAAAAGATTTTTTTTCCCACGAGGCAAAGAAAACCTTGGTTTTATTTACGAAATCGTTTTTTTCCTCACGAATATTCAGAATTTAACATACCTAATGCATTTGTTTTTTAGGTTTAATACCTTATTTACGTTACAGATGGCCGTTAGGCATCTATGACTCAGATCGATAAAACTTAAATAATGCTACAAAACTTTAACAGGGGCAGTACGAATACAGATTTTTTTTTTTACCAAATTAATATTTTGGACATGATTTAACATTTTAACCAATTCATTGATCATCCAAAGTAGCACGAAAAATAAAAAAAAAAGTTTTTTTTTCCCTTTTTCCCCTCCTGTTTTTTTACTTCGCTAGTTAAAACAGTTAGCCACCTGCTGGGAATTGTTTTTGAAAGACACACAAATGTGGTAAAAAGAGAGGTCCTTATTCTTGAAAAACGAACAAAACGCATATTGTTGCCTGTCAATTTAAGGTGGTGGGCCGGGTTGCCACCTTTCTGCTCAAGAAAATCGGGACAGAGTCTGTTCCGCAGATCTGAGGGTATCAGTACATAGAACGTCCGTGAGTACTTCCCATGCTGACTATTTTTCAGGGGTTTTGCTATCACACCAGGTAAATAGCGGGATGGTACTTTCAACTGAGGCCCTGGCCGACACCTTCTCACACAATTATCCCTCCTCTATCCCGACCGGAACCTTAGATACCTAAATGTCATAAGTAAAATTCAAAATTTGTGGGGGCACTTGCATGGAAAAATATTAGATTGTAAGCTTCAAAATTGCTTTTTTAGGCTAACTTGAACTTCTTCTGAAGTAAACAATTACTATCGATTTAAAATGTACTTTTTCTTATTAATTATTTAATTAGACTTTTGTAGTCACATTTTAAAATTCTCGTCTGCCTCGTCAATAAGAAAGGCGGTTACGGAGTAGTTACGGAAAATTTGATAATTTAAGGCATAAAATTGGCGCTTTACCTACGCTTCTTGAGATGTAAAATTATTTTTGAATTCAGCCTATAATTTTTAGTAATTAACTTACCTGAAAGGTCTTCTTATACATATAAACTTACAAAAGTAAATTAAGTCGTTAATAACAAAAGTAAATTAAAATGTAACAGCTTGAACATAACAACGCTGTTCTACTACTTATAATTACACCTGCTGTGTACTGCAAGAAATGGCTGTTAACTCAACACATTTTCGGTGTCTCAGGGAGACCACTACTTTTTGTGTTAAATCAACACAACAAAAGCTTTTGATGATTTAACACAATAGATCTGTTATCAATGTTGATTCAACACTGTCATGGTGTTAACATGACACCTTTCATTGTGTTGAACCAGCCAGCATTCACAACACATCTATTGTGTTGAAGAGTTTGTTGTGTTGATTTAACTAAAAAAAAAAATGGTGATCGCCCTGGGACATTGAAAAGTGTTGAATTAACACAGCCAATTTTTTTCAGTGTACAGAATGTGTTTGTATAAACCTACACTAAAACAAACGCAACACTGCTTTTTCTCAAAGTATATGCTGTAGATTTTTTTTTCTTTTACGCTAACCAGTTTCTTTTTGCACAAATTTGTACTCCTGCATAGTCGGAGTGGTTAAACTTCTTTATTATCTGTACGAGCGATTCTGGATTCTAATTTCGGTGTTCAGCCAGGCATCGTGGTGCCAACTGGAGAACTACTTAAAGAAATAGCGAACTCCGGTCTCATAAGTAGCAATAAGGCCCACTAACCACGCCTTTCAGCGATAAAAGCCACATGTGCAATACAATATCCTTTCTTTTTTTTACATATTTATTTCAGTTTTGATATGTAGTATTTTATTTTTCTGTGAAATCTCCAAGTGAGAGAAGATGGAGTATAACGGCCTACCAAAATATCAATTAAACACATACATGTAGAAAACAAAGATCCAAACAGGTGTTTCCCCTCCTGTTCTTACATATACACCATCCTGTTTCATTTGAAACTTTCATTATTTTAATAGGAGGTGTCTCTTATAAGACTAAAGGTTTAGAAGTGACAAAGCAGTTTTTCTCCGTCCCTTCCTCGCACGAAAAATTGGTATAGCATTTGTTTACAACACTTAACTAAGAAACAAGTCATCGTGACGATATGGAAACAACGTTCGTGTGGGAAAAGAAATAACCAAAACATGCATCAGTATAGGACATGTGCGGATCAAGGCACTTGACACATTGTATCATCTTGAAGTTTGGACGTTGGGAAATGACAGGTGAAACTTTGTTACATTCGTTGTCCGTAAACTGTTCAGTGAAAAGATATAGGTAGAACCTTATGTGTTAATTTCCCATCACACAAAGGCCTTGTTGTCTGGATACAAGGGAAATCTTCTACGGAGAAATTGATTGGAACCAGGGAAAATCCCGCTGAATTTATTCCTGACTGAACCAGTTTAACTAGCTCTGCTCTCAACAACACTAGGGCTTTTTATTATTTAACTTAATATTTAGGGATCAAACAGGCAGCTAGTCTAAACTCTTCACATGTCTCAGGGATGACGTCCCTCGCCGAACACTTCTGAGGCACTGAAGTCAAGTGCTAAGTGTGCCTGAGGAAAACTTCAGCCAGGATCGATGGTGTTTGCAATAGTCATACTAACGCTGATCCCAGTGCTGATTCGAAGTCAGTGACCGTCACTGTATCACAGGAACTCCGTTCTGAACGTTAATAAATGTATAGAAAACCAAAGCGCGAAACTACTGACATACAAGTAGTTCTTTCAACTTGTTACATATTGATCAACAGACGATTTAGCAAAGAAGAAAAAAGTAAAAACTTTATTACTGTCGTCATGTGTTATTATTTATTGTTTTCGCTATCTCTCACAATATTATCTTATCACAATATAAGTAACAATAATTACATTTTTCGCATAAACCTAGAACTGCGTCTTAAAAAATAAAATCTTTGGTACTATTTGTTGACATTGTTCTAAACTTCCGCAGTAAATTCTTTTACCAATTTGATTTGAAATATAACTGCACCAACCTAGTCCCCGTAGTTCAGTAACTACGGGCACGGTTTTCGCATAGGTACTGGGGAGGCAAGTAGGTTCAATCCTGAGACTGAGTGCGATTGCCGGTATGGCACACATCAAAGACGCTGGCCACTATCCTTCGTTGCTCCTGGAACAATGCTTGCTTCGGGACGGTATCCATCAGACATGTGACGGGATAAAGAAAATTAACTGACTCAGTACCAGCGTGTCCGCCTTACAATCAAAAGCTGTTTGGCTCAAAGCCTGGAACCAATCTCCCTGACTCAAGCCCTTCCTGGTTGTTTTTGCTCAGGAACACCAGTAAAATAATCGGATGGTGCCTTCAAATAGGGCCACAACCACTATTTTCCCTATCCTGTAATTCACAGAATAAAGTATGTAATGATTTGCAACTTAGGTTACACACCAAGCGGCCGTAGTTCAGTTGCTATAGAGTTGCTTTCACATACGGGAAGTCCTGAGTTCGCGACCAGTTACCATCATCCTGACTGAGGTTTTTCACGGGTTTTCCTCAGTCATTTCAGTCAAATGTCAGTCGAACAACAACAACAACAAAAAAAAAAAAACCCGGGAAGATGTGGAAAGAGCCCGACCGCAAATAGATTTTTCAGAGAAAGGTTTCACGTTCAAATCCTGATCCTCCCCATGTTAGACAAGGCAATGGTGGAATGGTTGTTTGAAATAACTTGAGGGTAGATACTTTCCCTATTTCTCTGCTATTGTAAGAGTAAAGTGTATCGTGAGTTTCTGCTTAGGCATGTGATTAATTCCTCGCTCTCGGTGTGGATAGTTCCGTTTCAGTCTCCAGTAACGGCTCACAATTGCGGTGTTAACCTACGAAGTAGCGGACTCTGGTCTCCAATGTGGAATCTCTGCAATGACCGCGGAACATATGTTGAACTAAAGTCACCTGGCAAAGCAAGGCCATATATGGGTTGTCGGTGAAGCCAAAGAACAGTATTTAGAACAGTGGTTCACAACTTTTTCACTTTCACGTTAGACCTCAAACGATGATCAATCATCGCATTACACTGGACAGTACTGCGCTAATGGAATCCTTGAGAACTTTCCGCTATGTAGTGCCACTAGCCACCCGCAGCATGCTCCTTGAGAACCACTGGTCTCTAGAATATGTCACGTGAATCTGCAGCGTTTAAGATACAGTAAAGGCTATAAACACTCCCTATAAAAATTCTACAATAC
>JAGDQP010027616.1:1941-24834 GCA_022664845.1 Lepisma saccharinum
TGTGTGTGTGTGTGTGTGTATGTGTGTAGGTGTGTGTGTGTGTGTGTAGTGGTTGTGCATATTCAGTTGGTCTTTTTGCATTATCTTGCTATTATATATATTTTTTGGTGAGTGAAGTTTTCCACTGTCTGCGAAAGGATTCGAACCTCCAACTGTCAGCGACGAGATTTTGAAGTTTGTTACTTTAACCATTCGGTTATGCTATTCTTCCAACTGGGTGAGGTTTTTGTATTTCTTGTGTGTTTCGAAGACAACTTCTGAAATGAAGGAATGCATAGTGGCTCTAATCTAAATTACAGCTGGCTTGGTGGATCTTATGTTAGAACTATTAATGCTGCACATGACGTACTGCGCAGCCCTGAAGACTTTCTCCATAAGAAAACTCTTTCGGGCCGAAATTGGGTGGAAATACGCAATTTGGCTGGCCTCTCGAAGAGATCTCTGGTGACCCTCCATAGGTTTTTAAACTTATATCGGAAGAGGACACCTGGCGGTTACACCGCAGATCCTACCATATTCCTGTCCATGAGCCGTAAGCCCGCGGCAGGTCCTTGGGTGGGATTATATTGAGGTAGATTAGAAATGCAATCGAGAAGCACATCAATATAGGCCGACAGGAATTATGTATGATTTGTTTATATTTTGATAGCAGCTATAGAAAAAAATATGATCTCGGTTACATCCTATATTTATTCCCCTGAGCGTCATATTCTCTCGTCTTCAGGTCGAGTTGAAATTGTCGCACTTATATGGGGCTAGATTCGAACTTGGGCTTGGCTTGTAATGAAAAAAATCTAAGGTCCCCTGGTGGAACGACAGTGGTTATCCGAGAATCGCAGATCCTGTAACGATGGTGACTATCCACCAATGTACGCCGTTGTACCGATGGCAGATACTCGTCAATTGCGGCTGTCCGCTAATGTCCGCCGGTGGCCCGACGGCGGCGGTATATTACTCCTGGAATAAATTGAGATCACTGAGCCTACATCTGAAGTCAAGTTTCTTTGTATCTGCTTTTGTTATGCACTAACATGCGTTAGAGGCAACGCATGTGTAAAATATCATAAAGGGGATGTAGTAGAAAAAAGACTGGATAAATTGAGGTTTCTGAAACTCAAATCAGAAATCAGTTTATCTCAACTTGCTTTCGTTGATTCGCTAACAGAGATTCTGCCAGGATACCCAGTTCTGGAGGTAAAACCAAATTTTGAGGGTTAGCAAGGTTTAAATAGAGTTTCGCAAAGTTTCTATTCGATATTTAACACAAAAAAATAAAGTTGGGGTGTTTTGAGAATTTTGGGGGTGACAGTCCCCATTGGGGGATCTGGCAGAATCCCTAGTAGCTTACCTGCGTTACAGATAGATGAACAAAGTGAAATGAAAAAATGTGGTGTGATATAATAAATGAGGGTTTAATAGTATAGATATTTTCAGCTATGTTAATAAAATGATTAAAATGTATTGCGAGAAAATTCGTGTTTCCTCTTTCAAAAGTACGCTTTTAGCCGCCGTTAATGTTGAGTGAGATTTTTTCAATTGTCAAATAATTCGACGTTTCTCGTAAAAATATTGCAGTTTACCATACTGTTCTCCTTACATGCGTCACATAGTAAGTTCTCCTTACCTGCGTCACATAGTAAATAGATAATAACAGTTTACACAATTCATATCGTATTTGAGCTCACGTGGCAACCTTCATTAATGTGTGTATTACGAAATTCCATTTGACATTTAACAAGGGAAACGTCTTTTCTCATGTAATATTCTTTTTATACCTGGTCTCTAATGTAAGATTGCAATAAATGTATTTTCTATCGGCCACTTTGGTCAACTAATTAAATTTACTTTATTTTATTACAACATGACGAAAGAAAAATGCGATAAAGAGAAGTCCATAAGAGGTTGCCTCGTAATGCTCAACCAATGGGAAAATAGGCGTGAAAACGTCACAAGTATGCTGAACTCCAGCTTTCTGCTACTATCGTATATATTCGATCCACTACTGGATGAGGCCTTTCCCCCGAGGGAATAGTTCGTCTACTGCTCCCACCCTGACCATACGGGTTGAGAGACGAGAACATGTTCTCACTCTGATCGCCACTATCGTTTATTCATATCAGCCACGATGCAGCGTGGGCATTGTTCCAGACCTACACGCCTTAGGAAAAAATCCTTGGCAGCGCCGGGAATCGAACCCGGGACCCCTCAATCCTTAGTCAGCAACGCTAACCACTATACCAATAGGGCGATATATAATAATTCACAGCCATGTTCAATTCACTGCTGGACGCGGCCTCTCTCGGAGGAACGAGTTGGTCTACCGCTCCCACGCTGACCAGATGTGTTGGGAGAGGAGAGCCGAGCTCTCAACTGCGATCACCACTGTCTTTTATTCACAACCTCCCCAATTGCATCACGATGCTGGGTGGGCACTGTTCCAGATCCTCTCGCTTTGAAAAAAATCACTCGGTAAAGCCGGGAATCGAACCCAGGACCCCACGATCAGCAGTTAGCGACGGTAACTACTAGACCAGCGGGGCGGTCACACACACTCATATATATTATTTTGGGCCCCTAAACTTGGGTTGACACCCTGAGGGTTTAGGCAGGTTACGGCCCTGATTTAAGGGTTTTATCAATATTCTTTATTTACAACATTGTCATTCACCTAATCTAAAATGTCAACAAATCTATTGTTATTGAACTCGAAATTAAAAATTGAAATGTTCTTTCAAGGACAAGTTTTACATAGCTGCAAGTTACCAGATAACGAAAACACAACATTTCGGATGCAACTATCTTGTCTGCAAGGGAGCTCTTGGCATATTCGATGACGCATAGTACCAGTCCAGGATTAAAATAGTAGAAACGGCGGAAGTCGTTATTACCTGCGACGTCGTACTGACAGGCTCCTACGTCATGCACTGTAAATACAACGGCTAAACCACCGTTTGCCAGATCCTAGCGTGGTGCAGTGGTAACACGTTGGCTTACTGAATAATAATAATAATAAAAAAACGGATTCGAATACCTCCGTTTATTCTTCTTTCTTCTTTCAAGAAATATACTTTTATATGTTCATATTCATTATTAATAATTGCTTTGGCATTACTCGGACAGACGGTTCTACGAAATAGTGGCTACTGAAAGCTAGGATGTATATAAATAAACCAGGGTTTCGCTCGGTGTGCAAGGGGGATACGGTGCGTCCGATGCATCTTGTAAAAAATTTGTTTAATCAACTTCAGAATCGAGAAATTGACCCCTCCTTGGCAAAAAAGGCTATTTTCCACTTTGCTTTGAAACTAATATTAGGCATATTAAAGACCAGCTTGATGATCCGAGTGAAACAACAGAAAATACAAACACGGTATCAAAAAGGAGAAAGTGTGGAAGAATGGAATGGGTAAGGGAAGCAAAGGAAGTATGCAATGACATTACTTGAGAATTAAAATCCTTACATTCACATGGCACGTTATGGCAGCCACGCTGTTTACTTCAGAGAAATTTCCGAGTTACTTTTGGAATTTTCCAAAACAAACTGTGGAGTAATTATGTTCAATTTACACATTTCTTGACAAAGAAAATCTCTGTCTTCACAAGCTGTCTTCAATCCACTCGGCACAAGAATTTTGATCAATGTCAGAAGCTGTGTGCTTGTTCGACTTTATCGTTCAAAATAGGTTGGAGAAAACGTTTAGTGAATCTACAAAGTTTCTAAAACTGATATTAACAATACCAATAACAGTGACATAAATTTCTATTCACGAAAAATTGTGACAAACAATCAAATTCTATTCTCAACGTTATAGCTACGACATTTTTCTAAGTTTTCTCAAAATGGTAACTAATTGATTTAACGTCCCTTTATTTGAAAATCTGGTCACTTCTTCTTTTGTGTCTATGTTACATAATCTACGTGGATTGATTGTGACTGATTAGCTACCCAATCCTCTCTCACACAGTGAAAGTCCAGCCCCGTAGTCCCTGTCAATATTCCTTCCCTAATTTTTCTTGATCCCCTACTTTTTGTGGCTGGCGGCGGGCCTGAGTGCAACACCCAGTGGAGGCCGCCACCGGCCGCCACTGGTGACAACACATGATAATGCCACAAATGTGTTGTGCTGTACGTAGCAATCGCTAAAATGTTTCCGGCGGACCCACATCGAAGTAAAATCTGAAAAAATAATTACACATATATATGGAAACGAAGTGCACAGAAATAATATATAAACAGTTTATCATAGAGTTGCACGGTAGGTTTATATGCGTATTCTAGATTTTTAAGTAATAATTAATTAGTTAATATTTCATTTTTTCTTGTAGATCTATTATGCAAGGGCAATAAGAAAATACTTATTTATCTGCCCACACAATGCATGTTGCTTTTTGTGCACTCATGTTGCATTCATGCGTATCACAATATTTACGTTATGTTTCTATAAATCTTTTTCTTTGCTTTTTTTCTGTTAGTAGACCTACACATTCTGTTTCCACGCTGCGGTAATCGATCGATATCGTAGGAATGTATTGAAAATCGTTGTGTCCCGTCTTAAATGTCGACTACCCAGTATTTTAAGTATACCATACGGTGTTCATCCAAAAGGTTTTGGCTATAGTTAAGAAGAATTTGATTATGCGATCATAAACATACCTATCAGTATTCATTCATAAACTTCTAACAGTTCCGATTCATTGCTCCAGTCACCGTTACTTGGAACTGTGAACCATGTGTGCATTAAATGGTATTATTTTGTTGCGGGGAATATATATGTTTCGATTGCATTCCAGCTCTGGGATTGATTGATTTAATTATTTTGTAATATTATCAGCAACTGAAAATATGCTTCTTTCATTTGCCTTCGACAGTGGTCCCCTAAAAGTTAATATTTAGTGTGAGAATTATAGTAATTTTTTCGCCCTAAGCAGCAGTTAAGATTGTGTTAACAGGTGCAACAAAGATATTTGGGAAAACTATTTTCACTCAACAAGAAAACTACTCTCTCTGACTGCAAAATTTGGTGTTGTAAAAGAAAGGAGGAATTAGTTACAAATCACGGTTCTGTAAAAGTCCCTTAAATTTGGAGGCAGTGCTTAACCTAACCTGAGATTTAAAGGCACTTAAATAGTGAAAAATACAGAACAAATGTAAGTGGGTGCTCTTTACTACTTCCCTATGGTGATTCTGCTTCCAACACTAATATTTTATTTCCATGCATTACTAATTATTATGTTATAAACTAAGCTAATTAATACTACATTTAATTTCATCAGTATTAGATTGTTTCAACCTGTTACATTATTATCTTTCCATGTACCCATGTAAACAGGACCGGTCGAATAGAGATAGTTCTTTCGTTTTGGCCACGTCCCCCTTTTCCTCAAAAAGCTCCTACGAAGAGAATGGGAAATCTAGAAGCTAAACACCATACGATTTTAGCAGGCCCGTCATTTCAGCTTTTTGAACATACGTTCCCAGTATACTATGAACGTAGTACACAGTATATTAAAAGGTTCACTTGGAATATTCTAAATGTTCTTATAATTCCGTACATTAAAATATATTAAAAAGATTTACGCATTCACTGATTCCTTGACACGTATCTTAAACTTCCTAATAACTTGTAACGAGAAAATGTTAAAATGCCTGCCGTGATTCATATTTCTTGGCACCGGTAAGTAATTTACACTATATCCAGATCTCATTCTTAAAATTATTGTAGTAGCTTCTCTTCAATCAGACAAGAAACAGCTTAACATCTAGCATATAAAATTATATTTTAATTAGGGAACCTTACTTTCTGACCACCTTAGTATGTTGGGACCAGTCATAGTGTAATAAGGAGCCGTGAAAATTTTGTTGCAGATCATTTTTTCGGTGTGCATATGAAAGCCCAAAATGTATTTGGTAGTTATACCATCAAATATGCTAATGCAGTGCTCGGGAGGCTCTAAGGGAGGTTAGGGCGGGTAAGTTAAACGTTAAATAAGCCTGTACCGAACAATCATATTTAATTTTCCAAAGAGAATTAGGTACACATAAAGTGCTGGGGAGAGTTTGCTACACTGAGATGATTGGAGCATAGAAATCTTTGCAGTAAAAATCGGATATATACGAGGATATACAAAAGATTTTGGATAATACTAAATTGCATTGTAATCGAGCAATGTAAAAGTAGGGACTAAGCGGAGCAGTGGCACGAAAATGGGAAAGTTTGGATTTGGAGAAAAACGAGGAGTGAAGAGAGAAATAAACAATTCATTTCGAGTGCATGTTTTAAGAAAAAAACTCAGATGAAGTGAACATGGGAAGACCCAAATGGAGTTTAAAACAAAATTGATTATATTATATAAAATAATAGTCCTCAAGATATATATGTTCTGAACAGTTTTGAAATCACTAGTGATCGTAGGATAATGAGATGAAAGTTTGAAATAAACACTACATTAGAGAAGAAAGTTATCAGAGGAAATCAATCATTTAAGATTTCGAAAATAAAATAGGGAAACGCAGACAGAAATCCGATATAGAACTAATCAACATAGTCAGCTCCTGAGAAGAGATAGAAGATTAAGAAGATATCAATTGCAAAAATAATGTACTCACTGGAATAACAAGAGAGACAGCAAAAAATAAATAAAAAGCAGGCATGATAAAGGAGATGAATAAACAAAACTTTTGATGAAGAAAAATCGGAAAATAAAAAAGGGAGAAATAACGCAAGGAAGATTGAAACCTTAAGGAAGAATGTACGAAAACACAACACATATTATTAGGAAAGAAACCACTGAAAACAGAGCTTGAAGAAAATAAAACAATATTTCTTGAGCTTGGGAGAAACAAATACTGGCGGTTCAGGGACCTGATAAAACAGTAACCAGAAATTATAAAAATATTTGAAGAAAATAAAGAGAATTGAACTACGTTAAAGAACTAGGAATAGAAAAGAGAGACGAAAATGATGTAGAAGTTCCTGACATAATTAAACAGTATATTACTGTGCAAATTCTTCGCAGCTAGATTGACAATGACTGAAGAGGGTGGAAATAGCAGAAGGGGAAAGGATTTCTGTGTTGTGTAAACATCCCAGCAATAGCATTATAATCATTTCCGGAAATCAGACCAGTCGCACACACTGTTAAATATTTTGGAAAAGTTCCTTGATATATCTGCTAATGTTTCTGCGAGACGTCAGTATTTGCAGTTATCGCCAAGAATCCTGAAAAACGCCTAATAATTTATTTAACGTTATTTTGATGTCTAAGTGTTCAGTTCCAGCATGATTTGCACACATGCATAAAAAGATAAAACGTTTTCTTATCTTACGCATACATGAAATTTTGCTGCCTCGATTTGGATCCCAATTATTTTCGCAGAGATGAGAGATATTCTCAGTGAATGGGTATTCCGATCCCTAATTGACAAATAGGAAAGTGATGAAAACGTAGCCTAAGGGCTGATTTTCATGTAAGCTTGCGTTGCTTGCTTTGTTTGCGATTTGGTTGAGTGGCCAATTGAAATACGTGTTTTATTGTAAGGTAAGTGTAACACGTGTTTCAATTGGCTCTTCACCCAAATCGCAAGCAACGCAAGTTTTCATGAAAATCAGCCCTAAGTCGAAGGAGTAATCTAATTTTTGTTTTTCGTGTCCAGGCAACAAATTTCAGACACTATATCTACTGTTATCTTGCGATTGGCAGCGCGATCCAGTCTGTATGACGCCGGACTTCTGATTGGACTTCAAATCTCGCTTCTTCTTCTTTTTTTTGCTCCCAGTATCATTGAGGAACTGAGCGATTTTCGGTTTTTATTATTCCAGTTACTGGAAATTTCCAGGCAACCAGATTGTCTAGATTTTTTCAGGAATGTTTCAGAAAATTTTTCACGGTGCATTTATTTTCGATGTATATCTCAACCTACACACCAAGTTCGGAAGAGCGGATATTGCGTTGGAATCGAGCGAAATATCTCATCTTTTGAAAGCGGAAAGAAAAGACCAGTCTTTACGACGAATTTTATAGGAGTTAAGATTAGAAATTTCTGCTCGAATAAATATGTGATTCTTTTCAACGAGATGCAATCTCTTTGGATGAATTTCCCGTCGTATAGTCCATCGGAGATTTTCATTGTTTTCAGATGAATTTTTTATCCTTCCAAAAATAAAAAAAAAAACTACACTATACAATGTTGAAAATGCAAATTAGAAGCAAAAGGGAGCATTAATTTACGAGCAGTAATGGAAAATATAAATGTTCTTATTAATATCGAGAGTAAAAAATATACTCGGCGTTAATTGAACCACGGTCAACGATCCAACGCTCTAATGCCTAAGCTAGCCGTGTAACTGCGTGATAAAGCCTTCGAAAGGGTCTTTATCGTCCCTTCCGGTATGAGAACAACGTTCAAATATGTTTATTGCATATATCTTTCTCCTGACGTCTTCTGGTGTAAACGTTATCAGCTCTTCTGTTGGCATTTTTAACTAAACGCGGTTAACTTCAAATTTCTCTGTTAAAAAAAAAAGAGTGGCTGATAACAAATTTGATTAGTCCCAACTCCCAAGCTGCATTGTGAACCACTCTAAACGGATGATAAGTCTTTCTTTCAATTTTGAAGAATAAATGACATCCTTTAAGCATCATTCAAGGATCATAACATCTTTGTAATTCCATCTCAAAAGGTCACATTTTGTATCCAAAGCGATAGTGTTTCGTTAAAAAAAAAAACTTATGTCGATTGATTTTTTTTCTTTTTTTAATGAAAATACTTTCTCGTCGAGAAAAAGCGTAGAAATTTAGCCGTTTTAAGAAACTTTCGGAGGTAAACTAAACACAAATGCAGTTGTACAAACTAGAGAGTATGCAGATGAAGGTCGACAAATGAAAATTATTTAATAAAATGAAAAAGTAGTGAATTAGCAAAACAGGTTATGATTGTCTCATTTTCTGTAAACTAGTTGCTACAAATATGTAACCGTAAAGGGTCAATTTAAAAGGAAACAGAAATAAACTGAAGTGGATTCGCATTTAACATATATTTTTTTCTTTAATGACTTGAATTAAAACACGGAAAACTGAGTGGGAGTATTTTTCCATGTGATTAGTTATAACTTATTAGAAATAAAACTGTTTTTAACTACTCACTAGTATGTAAGTAAATCGAATCTGTTTAATCGCAGTGCATGACGAACATCGTTTTATTATCGTGCGAATTTTTTAAATGAAAATTTCAAGTGAAATTTCAGGGGGAGGGTAACTGTCCCTCCCGTTCCCCCTAAATGACGAGCCTGGATTTTAGCATTTGGGAAAAGCCAATTAATTACTTGAATAAAAAGATGTGTAATTTTCAGTTTTCTTGTAGCTTGCTCTAACGATTTTCCCATTTAAATGCATTGTCTGTCGTCGCAAATAATCTCCAAAATGGCGTAAGTGCAGCGTTTTGGTATAGAGGGACTCTAGACGCGTTTGTAACGACCTGCCATCTGTCGGAGAGAATATAACTTCTTACTTGACGTGTAATCACAAGTTTAAATACATTTTGAATGTAAATAAATTTAGCAATTTCGAATTCTAGCTACAAAATATTTTTCAAAAAAATGCTGATGCAAATATTTGTTTCCCTCAATCCACATCCAAAATCCGACTTTTTTTATTACAAAATTTATTTATTTGAAATACCTTATTTTAATTACACACAGTTGACAACACTGCATCTTCATTCATGGAATCGAGCAGGAGCGAGTTCGGCAGAGAGCAGCAGAACATTACACACAATCACACACAAACAATCACGTTTCGTGCATCTTTAAAACTTACCTTTTGCTTTTCACTCAGTAGCTTCCTGGAAATGCACAGCAACAGCAAAATGTTCTTCGTGGCCCTTACGGTATTTGCATGGACACTTCACAAGTTCACAATGATTGAAACAAAAGTTTTTAAGCTTGGAACAGAAAGCATCGTCCACCCCTGCATGATCTAACGTCTGTAGAATAGCATGCAGAAGTGCAAACCTTAGATCCCAATATTATACGGTATTTCCAGAAAATTGTCACTCTTTCTAATTGATACTTGATAGATCACCTCAGTCTTTATTAAACAGTATAGTCACAGCGATTTCGATATAAAACTGTGTCAAATGAATTAGAGCTGGAAATATTAATCTAAATGGTAGCTTATGGACGTATTATATTTATACTGCTTGATTGTTTCCTACTTGCATTTTAAAATGCTGGTCCGTTCGACCAGTTAGGAATAGCATGATGGCCGGAAACAATATCAAATCTCCAGGTCTTTATTAAACATGTTCCCATTTGGGGGGGGGGGGGGGGGGGAAAAAACATTAATATTTCATAACATATTTGTGGTTCTTGTTGAATGCTTTTGCTCGTTGCTTTCTAGTCAGAGTGTAATCAGTACTAAGCAGTGTCTACATATGCATGTGGTTCGGAACTCACAACCTCATGCCATCCCCTGTAAGGGAATACCAAGCCGCCATCGGGTCAACTTCCTCCGGAACCTTAGGATATTTAACCTGCCTTCAATCGCTCATCATCATGAGTGTTAGGGTTGATTTTCATTAAAGCTTGCGTTGGTTGCTTAGAGTGAATAGCCAATTGAAATACGTGTTACACGTAGAAAACGTAATAGGGGGCCTTAAAACACATGTTTCAATTGGCTACTCACCTTAATCGCAAGCAATGCAAGCTTTCATCAAAATCTGCCCTAATAATGCTAAAATTGCTAGATATTTCCAAGCATCTTACGTGAGAGATCGTCTTCAGCTGTAAAGTGTTCGTAACAGGAGACGGGGAAGAAGGTAGTGTTTCGAAAATTAATGCAAGGTCTTTGGCCGTTTTTCTTGCAGGCGCTCTCCGTGTGCTTTGTTTGCGATTTCCACAAGTAGCCAACAGAAACTCGTGTTAGGGCTGTTTCCGTTGCTTGCTATTAGAGTGAGTAGCCAATTGAAACACGAGTTTTATTACGTGTTCTACGTGTAACACGTGTTTCAATTGACTATTCACCCAAATCGCAAGCAACGCAAGCGTGCATGAAGATCAGCCTTTATACTTAGAACACGTACTTAAACACGTGTTTAAATTGGATATTTAGGCAAATCGCAAGCAAACAACGTGGCGAGCGTCTGTATGAAGAGCCGGCCTTATGATTGAGGGTAAAATACGGCCAGATGACAACCATGAAAAGCAGTGGTGAATCCAGAGAGAGAGATTAAAAAAACTTAAAGCATTATTTCAACAACTTATACAGAGCGGCCGTGGCTCAGTGACAGAACGTTGGCTTAGCATTGGGGAGGTCCTGGGCCGACCATCCTGACAGATGTTTTCTCAATCAGCCCAGGTAAATGCTGAGGTGATACCTACAAAAATAGGACGCCGTAGTCATCTGTCTTACAGCATCCTTTCCCCCCACCCTATTCCGGCCTGAGATTCTTAAATGCCTTAAAATAAATTCATATTCAACAATTTATCTCAGCAAAAGTATCGATTTGTTTCCAGTCGAATCTAATTTATCTAGAAGTACCATCGGAGAGGGGGGCGGGATATGGGTTTTACTCTATGATAAAACATAACAATATGGGGGAAATATAAATTTATACTTAAAAGGAATTACTTAGCGAGAAAATATCGAAAATGTCCCCGGTCTATACCACCTGTGCTCCCAACACATTAACATTCTTGGTATGCCACCAATGAGAAAGATTTATATTTGTATCGTCTTGCTAGTATAGAGGTGATCCACAAGCAGAAACCTTCATTACCAAACTGTGAGGGCTAGGTTTTATTTAATAATAATACCACATGAGCTCAGGTTAGTTGGTAAAGCGTTGGTTCCATATTTCGATAGTCTGTGGAAGGGGGGGGGGGTCCGACGACCGCGTTCTGTTATTGAAGTTTTCGATGGTTTCTTTCGGTTTTCCATGGTTTCTCTTGCAAATGGTAGAATATTGTCCTAAATACCTACATAGCAGAGTACATCCCTGGGACGTCCCATTTAGATCCCATTAACGTCAGATTTCTCAAGCTTCCATAGCGATGTCCTAAGGACGTCCGTGGGATAACTCTGTGGGCAATAAATACAAACAGTTCATCCCGTACGGAGGTCCCCTGGATGTCCCCCGGAAAGCCGTGCGGGATTAACTACCTGGAATTTCTATAAATTAAATCGACCTTACTATTATTATTATTTAATTAATTATAACTATACGAAGGATATGCCTTCGTATAGTTATACGAAGGATTAATTATAACTATACGTCCCATGGATGTAAACGGGACTTAAACAGGACGTCCTACGGACGTCCCGATATCCTGCCAGGAGATCCGTCAGATATTCCTGGGACGACATTTTGCTATGTGGGTAATGTCAGTGTGGATCCCTTCCCAAATCCTTCCCTTGTTGTTTTGATGTATCTAATGTAAAATGGGCTCTACGCAGTACAGTGTTTGGAATTCGTTAAATAATAATGCGAATCCAAAACACTTCGTGTCAAAAACAAAGCCAAGTTCTCACAAGCATTTAATCGAACAGTTACAGTTTTTCAGTAGGTGCCAGTAGAATTACCAGAAGTTCTTGAAAGAATTCCAGTCATGCAAGCAGTATAAGAAAATTTCATTTGTTCCATAAAACTGAGCCAAATCGATATGAGAACTACTTGGGAAAGAACTTGGCCAATTTTATATATCAAAACTTCCATATGCTTCATCTCTCTTTTTGTACTGCTTGGAAACGTGGCTTTGTTTTTGACACGGAGTGTTTTGGATTACGATATAACAACTTTTTGTTAATTTAATTTTCTATTTAGGGGTAGGTTTTGGGGGTTGATGGTAGTTAGGGGTAGGTTATCTGTTGCTGGCTACTGGTTTCTGAAAATATCACGTTGAGACAATTTCAACAATATATAGCATACCCTATATATGATCTCGGTCTGCTGATATCCTCAACCATAAAGGGGGAGGCCTTCATCCAGCAGTGGATAGAAAACGGCTGAATATGATGATGATGATGATGATGATATATGATCACTTTATTTTAAGGGGTACTTTTGGTGGTTGATGGTGTTTATTGCTGTTACCCCAGATTTGGGACTTTTGGTGGTTGATGGGGTCTATTGCTGTTACCCAAGATTTGGGACTTTTCTGGAGGTTTACAAGTAACCCCCTAAGCATATGTAAAAATTTTGTATTTCTAGCTAGTCGGGAACGTCAAACATTTATGTTAGTGAGTCAATGGTTATTACACGAAAAAATCCTACTTTTGGGGCTTATAACTCATCACCCCATGAACCCATGACTTGAGGTTTGGTAGTATAATAGAAGATTTTTTATTGGGGTAATTAGTAAGCTAGCAGTGATGTCTTGAATATGGTGATTTAGCTTTTGTTCGGTCTTTTTAAGTGTTTCGTGTAAAGCTACTTGGCACCGCTCGTCGTCGGGTTGGCTTGGAACTTGGCTACGTTCGTTGATAATATAATGTTTATTAACGTGCTACGGACAGTATAGTGCTAAAACAGCAATAGTCATACAACATAAATATAAACGCATATATATATTTAAAAAAAATATACAATAGTATAAACAAAGTACAATTATTTTGTATAATAGTGGCTAGTTAATTATTTGAACAGGATACCAACTTTGTCACATGCCTTCAATAATTTACTTTGCCTTTACATGCAAGGGTATATTGAAATTCGGATGTTCAATAAAACAGAATCATTGGATCTCATTTTGTATGATTTTTTCGAAAAAAACAAATGTAAATAATTTTCCTTCTATACTCTAAAGATTTGTGACTAGCGACAGGAACGGCACCTTGTGAAAAACCCGAGTTAATCGTTTGTGCAATAAAAAAAAATACCGAACCTGACTTACCTAACCTCCACATGCGTTTGTTCACTATTTTTTTTATTTCCTAATGCGTTTTTATATATAAAAAAGAGAAAAGTTATTTTCATTAAGAGAAAAAAAACTACACCAGGGTTCCTTGGATTAGCTTTCCGACATGCTACTAATACTCTAAATTGGCAACGGGAAGCACATACTTGGAAGTAATATTTACTTTTAAGGAGTAATGCGCATGCGCGAGAATGGCTCAGCCTCGGGTGCTCATCCTGTCTCTAGTCGCAAGTTAAAGAAGTCTCCAGCTGTTTCCTTTTTCTTTCCTTTCTTTCTTTCTTTTTTCTTTTGTCAGTGGGCGGAATTGGCTGACCAGGATAGGACTGGCGCCGCATGGAGAAGGATCAACTCAAAACTAATATAGTAATTTGAATATAGTAACTTTTCTTTTGCAGGTATTATTAGAATCAACAAATTTAATAATTATCTGCACTCTGTTTAATATTTAAAAATAATAGCCAAATTACTTCTTGTGTTTCAAATTATCTTTTAGATCTAATGTAGAATATAGTAACTGTAATTTTTTATTTCCTTCGAGGCCAGTAAAAATCGTTTCGCGGTCTGTAGGTTGGAGATCCCCGTTCTAAAGAATCAACATTGAATTCCTTTTATCAATAATCATAAAATTTGGGGAAATGGTCCGGTTAGATTAGGTAGAGTAACAGTTGCAAGAGTACTGAAATGCATGTTTGAAACAATATCTGAAATTAAATTAAGCTCATAGGGCCTAAGATTCACAAAAAAATAACAGACTATCGTATTGATTAGATACAGGAGATAAATTAAATAACTAGCAGTCAAAAACAGAAAGCAAGAAGCACAAAGAAAATCTCTATATCGTTCTCTAATGAATGATATAGACGTGTAAGTAGGTCTATATTGTACTGACATTTCACACAAAAGTCTTGGGTTCGACCCTCATACTCACGAGTTCACTTTTTATTTTATTTGTTTTAAGAAACTCGTTTTAATGAAATTGAATACCTTTTCCACTTGCGTTTTTACCAATGGCTAGTTCTTTGCGAATAGCAAACCGATTGTATTCAAGGTGATATTTCGTACCGAATTACTGAATACGAGTAAACATTGTTTTAAAATGCTGCATTAGTAAATACGGAACGGAACTTCATGATCGTAAGGGCTGATTTTCAAACACGCTTGCGTTGCTTGCTATTTGGGTAAATGCACCACGAAACCCCCCCCCCCCCCCCCACGCGTTTCAATTGGCTATTCACCCAAATCACAAGCAACGAAAGCTTTCATGAAAATGAGCCCTAAATAAGATTTCGAGTGGGATGGAATCCGATAATTCCAGTGGATAATAAAAGTGAATTGGCTTAGCTCAACGATACTGGAGTAACTGTATAGTGTTGAAAGATATATATTTAAATATTTAAACTCCTTTGTCTATTTCCAGTCTAATCCAATGTGGAACAAATTTTCAGTTCTAACTCAGTATTATACGCTTCTTATCGCTGTGTGGCCCATTTTTTGCTATAAGTCTAAATTCCTGAGTTATTCATATAATAGTATACCGTACTTTACATATAATAGAAAATACTATAAATAATATTTACGTTTTTTGCAAGAGTTAAGACAAATAAAAAACGGCCACACAGCGATATCAAGCGTAAAAACCCACATAGCAAAATGACGTCCCAGGGATGTACGACGGATCTCCTGGCAGGATATCGAGACGTCCGTGGGATGTTCTGTTTAGGCCCCGTTTACATCCATGGGACGTCCATGAGACCTCCAAATGTCCGCCCCGGGATGATCAAAGATGGGACTATAATGGGATGTTTTATTGTATGTAAATTAATTAATATTGAAGGCTATTTGTACCACTAAATAGAATTAATGTGACTCTATAGGTGCTACCGATGCCAGCAAAAGCGTTCTATTTCCTCTGTGTCTTTTTTTCCACCCGGGTTGCCCAGGCTTCACTCTTAAAGTTTTCACGCTAGAAATTCTAACTTTCCAGCTTGAAAACTTTAAGAGCAAAGCCTGGGCAACCCGGGTGCAAAAAAAGGACACGGATGAAATAAAATGCTTTTGCTGACATGGTATTAACGATATCACGTATATAGAGCTACGTGAAGTTATTGTATATTTTTGTTATAATTATATTTTTTAGCATTAACTAAATTATTACATGCAATTCCAAGAAAGAAAATTTTATAATATTTAATATATAATTGCTAATAATAGTATCACTTCACTAGTAGTGAATTGAGCATCAGTATGATTGAAATCTTACAACAAGAACTGTAACTAGTGTTTATAAGAACATCTACTTAATACAGAGTGGATAACGATAAATATTTCTGAAATTCCTTGATTCTGTCAATATTTCATTGACCGACATAACTGAACATTATTACTTTCATACAACTACATTACATACAGTAATGAATATAACTGAAATACTGAGAGTTAATAAATATAATTTGTCTGAGTGTTTACCAACTAGTCCAAAAGTAACGAAGCATCTTGAAAAAATAAGTTCGCAAGATCACACAACCACACTAGACATACACACACATTACTTAGTAATTTTTGAAACACTGTTTACAATTTTATATTTCTGCATAAAACTCCGTGACTATTCTCAAATCTTGTGAAATTTTCCTGATGTATACAGGATAGTCGAATATATCTCCCTTGGACATCATTTTATGGCCGAGAACCACTGGGAAACCCAAACTGATTATAAACCGAATTGATTTATGGCCTTTAAACACCTTTGGCAAGGCTGGGATGGGGTACATGAGAGGATATGGGAAGGAAGTCGACCAGGGCCTAGTTTTGAAGATAGCATCATGGCATTTGCCTGGCATAACTGAGGGGAAACCATGGGAAAGCACAGTCAGGATCCAACTGACTGAGATTATCCGCTTTCCGGTTTTACTAGCTTAGAGATGTAATGGCACATTGAAGGGTCTCGGGCATCTTCCTCTCTCTGGATTGAGGCAACATTAGCCATTGACCTAAAACAGCGAATTAGGCTGAAGACTTGGATTAAGTGAACCAATAAAATTATATCACGTGTATGGGTCATGGTATAATCCAAACACTAACTTTATAATTCATCTATGATCACAATCTTGGAAATATCGTAACTTTTTTGTGAGCTTTCGGACTCGTGTGGAACCAATTTTCAAGTTACAGGATCAGCCCAGACAGTGTTAAAGAGAAAGAAAGTCACACTAGGCAAATGCCGAGATGATACCCTGAACTTAGACATTGACCGACTCCTTCCATGTAATCTCTCTCAACCTGAGCCATGATGCCTAAAGGCCACATATAAAATTCAAAATAAAAACATTGAAAATATTACCTTGTGTTCTTCGGTATGGTAAACTCCTCCATGTGTATCTGTAGATTGATTCTTGGTGCTTCCCCATGCAGTCAATGTTCTCGTTGTTTGGTTCTGTGAGATCCTCACACCCCGCCTGCCGCACTGCCAGTTTATTTTATTAAAAGCAGAGCAGATCCAGCAGCATAAGAGGCCTCACACCAAGCCCAGCACCAAGTCGCTCTTGAAAAGCAATTGCGGAGACCCTGATAAAAAAGGGAGACGCCATGGAAGGTTCCTACAACTAGAAAGTTATAGGATCTTCGAAGAAATCAGTTTAAGACGATTTACTCTGCGCCAACATCCACTTTCAGCCTGTATACCACATGACTGAAGCCAGAGGGGGCCAAAGAGCGAGATTTCAGGAAAACAGTAGCCATTGGTTGGAAGGCGCGTGACTTCACTATACAGACCGATGATAAAAGCTTTATTTTTATATGGGCCAGTCTAGTAACTTTGGATTTCGGCTCGTCACAATTCACCTTTAGCTGTTAAGTGTTAAAATCCACACCTATGCCCCTGCTGGGACTCGAACCCGGCACCTTCGAGCCGATGGCCTACCGCCGCAGACCGCTCGGCCACCCGGCCGGCTCAGACCGATGAGTTTGTGCTTGTAGCGAGAGTATAGGGAAGTCCATGATAACAATGGATATAAAATAAATTTTGCATTTGATAATTATTTGGTTATGAAAAAACACTTTTTTTAAACTTTCATGTTTCTAATAATGAGTGTATAGACTGCATAAAAATAAACGACGTATTCTAAATAGTAAGACAAATATTTCTGTTAACTTTATTTTAACTCATGGGGCTCTAAGAAAATTGATTTTAGGACCTTAATATCAACTTTAGAAATATTTCATTGCAATAGAGAGGTAGATAGGATAATGGTGATAGCCTTGTTTCAGTTAAGAATAAACATATCTGTACTTCCTTTCGGCCAATATTTGTGACCTAGGCTATTAGGTTTACGATCAATGTGCATGCTATTTTTTAAATATCTCTCTCTCTCTCACACACACACACACACACACGCGCGCGCGCGCGCGAGCGCAAACACATAATCAAAGGCATCATTTAAGTACATTACGTAAACTTTCAAGGGGGTTCAAGTTTGTTTATATTATCTGACAATAGCGGAGGATGATTAGAAAAATGTGGTCAACAATTTTAAAATCCACATCCATGCCCCTGCCGAGACTCGAACCCGGGACCTTCGAGGGTGGAGGATCAGAGCAATATGATTACGTAAGATTCACTTACAATTATATTAGTGTAGATTTAAAGATTGAAACATTTTTGGACTTCAAAATAACGATAAGAATTGAACTGAATTTATTTTTAAGCCTTTAGGCATCTGAGGCTCAGGCCAATAACGATACGAAATTTGACATATCTTAAACGCGAGGCTATCTCCTTATTTTTACTTACAATGGGGGTCTAAATGATTCAAATGAACTTACGTAATACTTGAGCAGCTATCATATTACAAATTAACCTACAAGTATACAGGCCCGCAGCTACGCGAACGGGGTCTTCCCCACGGAAAATTTCTTGGTCCCACTACACCTTAAAATCTAATTTTATGTGTATAAAAGGCAATAAAACAGGGATTCCGCCTTACCCCCTGTAGAGGGTGTCACCCCCAAAACAGAGCCCTTGCGGTCAAAAATCGATAGAAACCGTGTACAACTCCACTTAGACCCTCCCAATTTTGACTTTACACCACCACCCCTCTAAACTGAGAATAACTTTGGCAGAATCCCTGAGTTAAAAATATATCACGACCCATGTCTCCAACAATATTTTAGTAGCTTCCCCTCCACCTGCAGTTTGGTTGGCAACGAGCCTGTTTTTATGTTGCAACAGCAAAGTTATTATGATTACTCATTGTTTAAATAAAACAGAGATCACAAAGAAAATATCACAGTTATTGTATATCCTTTCAAAACTACTTTAACACACTGAACATGAATGTAACACAATAACTAAAAAAACTAAACTTTACTTATTAAGCTATGCTAAAAACACGCGCGCTGGCAGACGAATTTGTTGGGGTTCGTATAGGGGCGTCATGGCAAAACTCTCCATAGATGGCGCCATCGATTACTCATCCACGAATGGCATACCTAATAAGTTCTACTTTCCTTGACTGAAGCAAGTGCAATGAAACGATGCTTGTTGATGTGACTCATTTGTTTATATAGTACTCAATCCTTCCCACATGATTTCAGAACATATCGTACACAGTTTTATCAGGCAAATGCGGGACGATACCTTAAAAAACGTCCTGGACCTTCCTCATCCTAGAACTACCCAATCCCGGCCTGAGCCAAAGATGCCAAAAGGCCATATATAAATTGAATTCAAATATAGCGTTGACAACAAATGAACCTTTAAGTACGTCACATCATGAAATTGCAAGACGTTTATTCCCCTTACAGCCATTAGCTCGGAATACCTACCACATTTTTTTCCACGCACTGGTTTTAACCAACGATGTTTATAGAACTACTGTACGTTTTGATCCTCACACCGATTTCAAACTAGCATTGGCGACAAACGGTCAGTAATCGTGGAACAAATACAGATAAATGAGTACACGGTTCACAGTTCCGATTCACTACTCCATGTAGTGGTGAACTGAATCTGTTACAAGTAATGTCACAGAGTAGAATCACTGGTAGTTGTAGAAGTGAACCGGAACTATTCAAAACCAATAAGGTTAAAATAAAGCAAAGATTTCCAATAGTAGGTGGCAGCACTATCTCCTTATATGTCTGATGTATTTTTTTATCGTTACACGAAATTTCAATGCTACTCAAGTCTAGAAAGTTCAAACTTTCAGGGAAGAAAGTTCATAACCAATTCAAGAGTTCCAACATTGCCAATTTTTAATTTTCGTTTTTCTTCATTGTTGAAATCGCTTTGTTGCTGTGAATATCAAAAACTATAACAATCAAGCTCTCTCAACAATGAACAAAAAAGACAATTAAAAATCGGCAATGATCGAACTCTTGAATTGGTTATGAATTTTCTTCCCTAAAAGCTAGAACTCTCTAGACTGGATTTTGTAGTAGCAGCATTGAAATTTCGTGAAACGATAAAAATGCATTAGACATATACGGAGATAGTGCTGTCATCTTGTGTTGGAGATTGTTGCTTTACATTATCCTTAACCAAGAAAAAAAAGTTGGTGACCCAATAACCACAATTTCATTAGTAATTATACACAAGAAGTTAGAAACTAGACATAACATAATTCAACCCATCCTAACAAGACAAAAAATAATCTAACCGGACTTTTTTCAGGCATTCACTAACCTGTAGTGGGTGCGTAAATAACATTCGGGACAAAATAGTGTTCCATAAATCAGAAACAAAGTGAACGTAAATATCACGGTCGTGGGATTTGATTGGTGCGTAAATGGAATAGCAACTTATAATAAATAGCCTGTGGTAGCAGCAAGACTACGTAATTATTAAAACATCTAACCTGACTTTTCTATCCTGTCACAGACTACCTAACTGGCTGTAGTGGGTGCATGGAAAGGTAAAATAAATAGTTCATATTCGTGGCAAAATAAATATAGTTTGCCATAAATCGTAGACAAAGGTAACGAAAATATTGCGGTCATGCAATGCATGTAAATAGTAGAGTGTGGAAAATAGAAAAAACTTTTATAATTCATTTGTGTACGTAATGCATTAATTTGCAGAGTAAGGTTTTGGTTCATGAACTTTCACAATTCTGAAGTCCAGTTGCACTATATGCACCCCGAAAACTCGCACAGGGAAGGGTAGGTATTCATTTCGATTCTAGGTTAGGTTAGAATATTTAGGCCTAGGTGGTTTTTCATTAATGGATTAGCAAACAAATTTAGTATTTGCACAACGTGACAAACAAAACATGCCAAGCAGCTATTTGAAATGTGCGTAGTGTTTTTCTTAAATTTATTTAAGGCCTTTAGGAATCTCAGGCTCAGCCCGGAAGGTGTTGCAAGGTAGTCATCTAAAGCTTGTTTGTATGTACCATCCCGGCGTTTGCCTGGTGTGACTGAGGGGAAACCCCTGGAAAAACCTCATCATGCAGTAGGATGGGCGGCCGGTGGGCGCACACCCACGACCTCTCGAATGCGAATTGTATGGTGGTTCGTAATAATCACATTGTCAGATATTTCGAAATTAGAAAATTTCTCACGGGCTACCTACACACTGACTTTTACAGCCTTCTTGTTCATCGACAGTCTTAAACGAAACTATTTTCGTGCATTAGCTTAGGGTGGACCAGTTATCTACATTCTTGCTTTGGAGGTGCATGTTAAATGACTATCAAGTATTATTTTTTCCTTTCTGATCATAATCTCTTAAGTTTCCATCACCTACTGCAATATCGATCTATCATCATCCATTCGTCCTGAGCCAAAGATACCTAACCGCTTTAAACTGAAAGCAAATTCAGATTGGATTTTTTTTTTTTTTTTTGTAATACGCAATTCAGTAAACGTGTACGTACGCCCACCGTCAAAGAATGCTGAGCACGGCAGGTGTCTTGACCTTTCCGTGTATGTTACAACAACAAATTTTTCTCGTTTTTACTTGATGTTACTTTCCCCTCTTTTAATGTGAGGTAAGTATGTTCTTCAAGGTATAAGGTAATGAAAGTTATGAGCTCATTTACATGAAATTAATAAATACACAATATCCTAGCTGTCTTAAAACATCTATGCACTTAACAATATGAACTGACATGTGCTTACCTCTAAACTATGCGTAGTAATTAAATTATATTAGTTCTAAGCTATCAAATCGTTTCTTTTGCACGAATATCTTGAATTTGAGCAGGGCAAAGAACAACACAACATTCAAAACAACTCTTGAATGACAGTTGCGCCACCTGGCTATAATTGGCGTTATAAAACAAAAGAGTGATGAACAGCGCCTCCCAACACACACACAGATCTTTCGCAGTCATCCAAGCACTTTTCATTCGAACTTTGATAATTTGCTACGTCATATCCTTCATATAGTTATAATTAATTAAATAATAATAGTAAGGTCGATTTAATTTATAGAAAAATAGGTAATCCCGCACGGCTTTCCGGGGGACATCCAGGGGACCTCCATACGGGATGAACTGTTTGTATTGCCCACAGAGTTATCCCACGGACGTCCTTAGGACATCGCTATGGGAGCTTGAGAAATCTGACGTTAATGGGATCTAAATGGTACGTCCCAGGGATGTACTCTGCTATGTGGGAACCTGAGTTAGAACCGAAAATGCGGTCCATATTAGTTTAGACTGGAAGTGAAGAAACGAAATTAAGTGAGCTCTCGGCTCCCTGGCTTCATATATTCATGAAATTTTCAATGGCTGCAGTCAGTCCAATAGTGCTATTAGATAGAGGTCATTGGCTAAGCTTACGACTATGTTATTCTTTGGAATGGAAAGCAATACTAAAGGATTTAGCAATAACCTCTATCAAAAAAATGATACTGGACTGATTGCAGCCATTGAAAATTTCATGAATATATGAAGCCAGGGAGCGGAGAGCACACTTAATCTCGGTTGTCCACTTCCAGTCTAAATCAATATGGACCAAATTTTCGGTTCTAACTCAG
>JAGDQP010027617.1:0-24833 GCA_022664845.1 Lepisma saccharinum
TATATATATATATATATATATATATATATATATATATAAAAGAAGAGTTGCAATTATCTTTAAACATTTTCCAAGAAAGAGAACGTTTCGGAATAACTTAAATATTAATTTAATTTTTTCCATATCTTCCGTAATGGAGAAAAAACAAGCCATTACATACTACTGAGAAACTTATTGCTGGATCGCAAAGCTTGCTCCCTATATTGAACCTTGATATAAGTGACCGAGAGCTTAGCGTGCTCGCTTTCTGTGCGCGTGGTCAGGGTTCAATTCCCGCGGCGGTCTATTGAACGGAGTGGTTCGGAGTCCACTTTAACGAAAACTGTAGGTCCCATCCTAAGAAGCTCACCAACTCGTATAGAACGTTAATAAGAATTCACTCACTCACTCATATCCTTAGGTGTTACATTAGCCCCAAGAAAAATTAACGTTTCAATAGACCAGGGTCGGATTTTCCAAGAAGCTAACAAGTCTGTAGCCAAGGGCACTCAATATTACGAAAACAAGGAGGTAAGGAAGGGAAATGAAGAAAGAAAAATGATCAGTGGAATATTTACGTTTCGAATATTTCGTTCCATATTAAATACAAGAAATATCAAAACCTGGTACCGGGCGGCCGCAGGTCAGTTTGTAGGCTTAGCAGTCGGAAGGCCCTGGGAACGATCCTAAGTCTGCCCATCCTAACTGAGATTTTCCTCATTCATACCAGTTAAATTCCTGGATGATACCCACAAACTAGGTCCTGGCCGACTACCTTCCAACGACCTCTTCTCTGCCCTATCCCGAGCTGAGCCTGACTTGCAAGATGCATAAAGACCATGAATAAATTTTATTAAAATCCTGTTAGTAATGGAGATAAAAAATGGGAGGTAGCGGCGCTGAGTGACTAGAACCAAAGCATTACAGGAAAATGTATTTGGACGTAATTTTACTCAAATGTGCAGACACTACACTCACACCTAACACAAGATAATTAGACAGCTCAAACAAAAAGTAATAGAACAATAGAATACATTGTTTGACCTACCTAAAATATTTGTGGATCAAAATCGATGCAGCGATTCGTCAAATTTCTGGACATAGCCTAAATCAACCTATTTTTAAATTATCAGACACGCTGCCTAGATAATTATCACGCACGACACATGTACACACACGCACAAACACGCTGACACATTAAAGCGCATACAGGCAATTCTGGAACTATAACTGTCATTCACAGCCCCACCAGAGGAAACAAACTAACGAACTTCAACATCAAATGAGTCGAAAGTCGAGAAGAAAATAAATGGACCTACATTTTATTGTAGGAAGTGGCAATAGAAGTAATTGGCCGGCATTATTTGACTGTAGACTGCATATCTTAATAAAATTTTCCGACAACCTGCTCATTTAGACATTGGGTCGGTCGTGTAGTGGAACAAACCCTACTAAATAACGCAAAGATATAATGACCTCGGTTCTTTTACCGAAAACACGGCTGAGACAAAGAGAAACAACTGGTATTGGTGCAATAAAATACACGGAAAGAGAATCTCTATGAACTTTCCTGCTGTCACGGCGGGGCTGGGCAGTCTTCAGAAGTTTTTAGGGGATGTAGTAACTCATTGATACGCCTGAGATGAAAAAGAAAGAAAGAAGGAAAAATAAACCCGTGAGCTTATGCTTTCACTTTTCCGAAAAAAAAAAAAAAAAAAAGAAACAAAATTCACAATGTTTTGCTCCTGTTTAGACCCCGGAACCGTGTGTGGGCTTACCGCTTTCCTCCCCCCCCCCCCCCCCCCCCGCCTTCTTCAGCCCTCTGCGTGCTATGTCAGTTTTCAAGTTCTCAATAACTGTACCATCTCTTTAAAGACACGAAGTGGTTGCTTTTATAGTCACAGTGGCAAACAAGAATGGTTGAAATGGGAGATAGGACAGGGAAAGAAGGGAAAACACACCATCTCTTTGTTACTCGGATTTTCAGCAACAACAACCATATATAGAAAGGCCCCCTAAATTAGAAAAATATATATATAAAAAAGAACTAGTGATATATCTGTAATTCTGTACACATAACAATATTGGTAGTAGTTTCATCAATTTCGCAGAAGCTAATTTCCCACCCAAATGTGGGCGGGCAAAGTGGTTTAAGAAACCGACTCCTTCTGGAAATGCAGTTAATATCTAAAGCTGAAATAAATAGTAGGAACTACAAAAATTGTTGTATAACAATGAAGTTTGTAGCCTGAAACATAACTGACTCGCATATGTTCGTTCTCTAAATTCATTTGGGTCGCGGTGGCTAAATTGGTAGAACACTAACCTCTGGCGCTAGGGGTCGTCGGATCGATCCCTGCTCATGCCATGTGGGCTTTGTGGTGGACAAACACCGTGGGTTTTCTCGGGGTTCTTCCGTTTCCTCCCACTTTCTTCGTTCCACCAATTCATCTCATCATCATTCATCCGACCAGAGCCAAAGTTGCCTAAAGGCCTTAAATATAAATTAAATTCTAAATTCGTTTCTGCCAACGAGGTAGCTGTGTGGTCTGAGGCGTTAGGCTAACGTCTTCAAGGTCGCAGGATCAAATCCCACCTAGGGCAGGGAAGCTTATGGATTTTAACAATTATGGCATTAATTTAATCGTGACGGGCCGAAGTCAAAGTTACGAGAATGGTGCATGCAAAATAAAGTTCACTATAGTTTTCTAAATTCGTTTGTAAATAGACAAACCTGTTAACACTTCTGATTATGTATGATAATGGATATTGTTTCTTTTTCTTAAACTACTGTACGATTTGCACGCTAAACAGAACAAATTTAACGTCTAGCAGCAAATTTAGCTAATTTTATTGTGCGATGTTTTCTGATGTATGAATTAGGAAAATTCCACATCTCGGCTCGACTTGCCTGGCCCAATACTATTTCGGAAAACGGGGCCCAGCCAGAAAAGTGGGCTCGAACACAATTACTCACTTTTCGGGCCTGTCCATTTTGTATGTGGGTCTGAGCCGAAACGTATCAAACTCGGGCCCGATTGCAGGGATCTGGAAAAGAATGAGCGTATCTTTCGGAAAGTACCAGGAGTATTGTTTCCAGAGCTCACAAATATACTCCAGAAATGTTCTAATAATTAATAATAGCATATGGAACATAGTTTCAAATACCCTGGAGACTTTAAAAGTTCCTTTAGAGCTGTACAATTATTCCCCGAAGAGATTTCTCTGAAAAGAAAGAAAGAAAAAACAAACTGGTCATGCATAAAGATATATGTATGACATGACAATGCTTGTGAGAGCTTATGCAGTCAGGAACTACGTATTGATAAGTTCAACATTCAATTTATACAAAATTTAACTTTTATTCCGATCAATTTCGTAAAATATTTTTTGTTAACCACGGAACAAAAATGGAAGTATTACGGACTACATCAGGATTTAGCCTGGCCCGGCCAGGCCTGTGAAAACATTAAGCCTGGCCCGGCCAGGGCCGAAATCCACCCCTGAGAATCATGAAAATTAGACTGTATTTGATTCAAATTTTCTCCCAAATTCTGCTCCCTTCCATCTGGTTTTATTAGAACGTTATTCACTGATCGTTTTATCAAACGTTTCGTTAATATCATGTGCAAAAAAAAAAGTAATTTTTGTAGATGTATGTACGAACATTCGGAAAGCTCAAGACCATTTTCGTTTTCCGTTATTCGAAGATGATATGGAGAGAGGAATATACTGGCATGCATTTTCTTTCGAAATTAATTGCCAAAGATAATTTTGTAATTTGAAATAAATTTTGATTTTGTATAATAATGAGTAATGTTTCGTAAAGCTTTTCAGTTCTGATATAGTTTTGGTGTCTTATTTTTTTTTCTTACCCTGTTCTCAAGTTGCCCTTCAACTCTGTCCGACTGAGAAAAATGAAGAAGGTGGAAAGATGTTACTATCTTAATTCGAGCTTCATATACAAACAGCAAGTAACTTGCATTTATTCATACGGATTCTAATGGTGAGAACATGAGTTCGAGCCCAACTACCGGCCATTCCTGACGGGTTATTTGTGAACTTTTCCTCAGTCACACCATATAAATGCCGGGATGGTGACTTCAAATTTAGCCCTGGCCGACTCCTTCCCACATCCTTTCCCTTTCCTATCCCGGCCTGAAATAAAGGTCATAAATAAATTGTAATTCATGCGGGGACTCTAAAGTGATCTATGCCCCCTAGAGAACAAAAGTGATAGTTTTCCCCATCCTGTTGGATCATGAGGAAGCCAACGGTGGATAGATCTGACCGCTCTGTAGTGACTGAGATCGAAGGGTCCACCAACAGGACAATCTACATACCTTCCCTTATTCACCCGCGTTCATACGGGGGCGCTAAAAGAGTATCGTGCACCAATAACTGACATAAATTCTGCCGTCCAAAGGCAAAAGGCCGTTTCTGCAAAATTAATCGGAATTGAGTTCAAATGGTCTATCTCGTATTAATAACCCATTTTTTAAATTCGTGCATATACGACTTTTTGCCTAAGAACGGCAGACCTTCGTCCAAAGACAGAAAGAAAGTCGTATCTGCAAAATTAACTGCATGTGTTCTAGTTTTTATTAAACAACTCTATTATTGACGAGTATGCAGATACGGCCTTTTGCATTTGGACAGCAGCATTGTTATTAGTACACAACCGGGTTCAATTGATGAAATAGATCAACAAAATGCATTTCTGTATGGGATCCAGCAGCTTTTGTGCAACAATGAGCAAAATCTTTAATTTCCGAAACTTTTTGTTGGGTTCATTTGTTGCTACAGCAACAAAATGAATTTACTTATGTGTTTGCTAATCATGTTTATACTCATAATAAGTGACAAAAATCTTCGGGAACCGAAGGAACAGATCAGAAGATGAGACACGACTGATCATGTTTAGTGGACGGAAGAAGAGTAAGCAGAATTGAAGTCATTTTGTATGATGAAATTTTGTGCTCTGACAGCGTCAGAAGAAGTGAATGCCAGTATGTCGAAAATATCACGTAAGTGTGTAATCCTAATAAGTAATAACCCATTCTTAAGTATACTTGCCCAGTAATCCTGAAAAGCTCCATCCTCATTTGCGAGAGTCCAGAGGTGGCCTGACCCATGTCGTGCTTTGCTTCCTTTCTTGAAGTAAGGGTTGATTGATAAGTTGTGTCTCACTGAGTTCTTCCATCTGTCATCATTGGCTTTGTAATACGGAAAGTGCTCGCTGAAACGAGATAAAAATCCATAAGCGATAAAATCCATAATCCATATAGTATTTTCATAATACATAACGAAAGTAACCTACTCAACATAGAGTATTAGGAGGATCAGTCAAATGTAAATCAGGAATTATATTTCGGAAGTACTATTACATAATTTTTCTACATATTTTTCATTTATATCTACGCACTTTTACCAGGTGTGTAAATATGAAACCGGAATTTGTGCATAGACGGCGTTAGCTGTCACTGTGGTTACCGTAAAACTGCGTCCTTGGCGCCACTTGCTTGTTTTGACTGCTGATTACGATTTGCAACTCACAACCAGACAAGTTTGATGTCATAGTGTAGTGTTTAATAGCGTTGAACATGGCGCAATTTGTACCTATAAACTACGATGTGCTGTCAGCATTGATTTTTTGTTACAATTTGAAGAAAACTGCTGCAGAATCGCATCGCATGCTTGTCGAAGCTTACGGTGATCATGCTCTTGGTAAGTCACAGTGCTATGCGTGGTTTAAAAAATTTAAAAGTGCGATTTTGACGTGAGAAACGAAGAACGTGGAAGACCACTGAAAAAGTTTGCAGACAGCTAATTGCAAGCTTTGTTGGATGAGGATGACGCTCAAACGCAACAATAACTCGCGGATCAATTAAATGTGACACGAGAAGCATTTTCCATACGTTCAAAAGCCAAGGGTAATATTCAGGTGGGAAAATGGGTTGCACATGCATTGACTGAACGACAGCAGGAAAACAGAAAAACCACATTCGAAATTCTGCTCGCCAGCTACAAAAGGAAATCATTTCTCCATCGAATTGTGACGTGACGAAAAGTGGATCTATTTCGAGAACCCTAAGCGTAAAAGATCATGGGTAACTCCAGGAGAACCGGCGACATCGACTGCAAGACCAAATCGCTATGGACAGAAGACAATGTTTTGTGTTTGGTGGGATCAGAAGGGACTGATCTATTATGAACTGCTCAAACCTGGCGAAACCGTTAATACCCAACGTTACCGACAACAAATGATCGATTTGCATCAAGCTTTGCGTGAAAAACGATCAGAATATGACCAAAGACAACATAAAGTGATTATGCTCCACGATAATGCAACCTCCCACACAGCAAAACTGGTCAAGGAAACGATTGCGACGTTTGGTTGGGAAATCCTTTCGCATGCGGCTTACTCACCAGACTTGGCAACTTCCGATTTTCACTTATTTGCATCCATGGGACACGCACTTGCTGACCAGCGCTTCACATCTTACGAAAATGGCTTGATGACTGGTTTGCAGCACAAGAGGCACTTTTTTTTTTTTTTTGGTCTGGCATCCACACATTGCCGAAACGATGGCAGAAATGTATCGCTAGCGATGGTCAATACTTCGAGTACAATAGTTCTTAGCATTGTCATCCAATCACTGTGTCTTTTCTGTACATAAATTACGGTTTCATATTTACGCACCTGGTACCAGTGGATGGACAGTTTTATGATTCAATTTTCATTAAGAATTAGGACGTGTGCTAAGCTAATTTCGCACAAATATTTTTCCTCTTTGTCATTAGAAAAATGTCGTCCCCCTAATGTTTCCTTTAGAAATCCAAGCAAATGATAGTCACTTGGTGACAAGTCGAGAGTGTAAGGAGGATGTTCATCAGTAATTTCATCCGCTATTACTAGTCCTTCAGCTTTAATAAAGTCCGAAACTTCATAAATGTTTTCGAGTATTGTGCTGGTTTTTGGCCGATCTAAAACCAACGTTGCCATGTTCCACAGATAACGAGCGGCGAAAAGCCGCGCGACAGGTTCTAACTACGTTGATTTCAATGACTATGTTTATGCAATCGCGCAACTGGAGTTTTCAGTGGAAGTATTGGAAGGCGTTTTTGATAAGACAAGAAAAAAAAGAAGAAGCAATTTGGGATAAATCTTCAGATAAGTATAAAAACAGAAAAAAAAATGGACATATGTACTGCATATAACCCAGAATTTAATATAACAGTACTGGAGTTGATAGGATGCCCATTTTCTTTTTCTTCTTTTCGCTACAGTATTCCGATATTAAAAAATAGAGTATACACGAATGCAAGAAAAAAGCACTGGCAACACTGTATCGACACACTATCTTTCTCTTGTCCACCAATTCGTGCGACAAGTCGTACGTGCATAAAAAGGAACAAAAGAAATGACGCGGCAGCCGAATTCTTTGTTGCGACCGAATCACCATTAGGCACCTTTTATACGTGAAGTTTTGCGTCACGCAACTTGAAATCAGGTTGCAACTAGTTTTCTTTTTACTTTTTCATCACTTACGACATATCGTTTGAGTAACTGAGGAAAGAAGAAAGAAAAATGAAGATGGTGGTGTTGCTAGTGCATTTTGCGAACGAGATATAGGAAATCGTCTGAGCAACTGACCTAAGAACGCCTGGCAACGCTCTGGAGGATAAACACAACCTCAAAAATTGTCAACATTACCATTGTTTATCCTTTCGCGTTCTGTAGAACACGGAAAACCGATGTTCAGAACGCGGCAGCAGAATATCGGGCCACATTTGCATAAACACACTCATTTGCTTCCATTGTTTTACAGAACGCGCTGTTTGTGCTGTTCTCAAGTCGCTTGTAAAACGTCTTTGCATAAAAGTGAACCGTGAACGTAAACAGAAAACGACATTTTTTTTTCGGATCACAGATGCTAAATTTTGTACTAATTGAAATGGCACAATCAGTAATTCGGCAAGCCCCCCCCCCCCCTGTGGGGGTGTTTAATCCCGAAAGTCTCGAAAACACCACCCGAACTTTTAAAATTTTTGCTGTGAGATATCGATAGAAACCGTACAAAATTTCACTTACACCCTCCCAATTTTAACTTTACACCCCCAAAACTGAAAATCCTGGCGGAAACCTTGGTTACAACTGTACTGAAAATCGAAAAATTATAAACTTGATTAGTCTTATTATGGTTTACTGTTAATTAATTTACTATAATTTGTAAGAATTTCGTAGGATGACGATTCTTAACTCGAATGTTTCAAGTTAAAAAAAAAAAGTAATGTTAGAATTTCATAGAGTTTGTAATTTATTATAATCAGTATAATTGCTCTATTAGATGGTATATATGCCATTCTTCCCAGTCAGTCATCTACTTGGTCAGCAGTAATAGTGACCTTACGCCGAGGCAATACATGATTTGGGAACATACTGCATTTGCTAAAGGTACCAGCACCTTTACTTATCAGGCTGTTCCATTGATTAACTGTTATCAATACTTATTTAGCGCGTACTGAGTGTGATACATGTGCAAAATATGGCCATTTGGTTTCAATTGATGTTGCGTGAGCGATTGAGGAAGTCACCACGCGTGGTGTTTTAATGGCGTGTGTACATTAGGTTGCAATTTTGTTCCTGTTCATAATCACTCACACGAGTTGTAATGATAGGGGTGGGTGGAGAGAAAAAAACAGAGTCGTCAATGGCCAAACAGAACTCACCGGTCTGTTTGTGTTCCCACGTATAAGATTTTTTTTTCTTTTTTTACAGGAGAACAGTATATAAAACACAAATTCATCACACACACACACAGTACAAGTAGTCTCCATATGTTAAATATATACTCCTTTGATAATATAACTATATTGAGAGGCCTTGTATTCATACTTAATTTAAATAAAACAAGCTGACAAAGCTATCACATTTAACTTTATTTTAAAAACACACAGCCAGCGTAATAACTGAGTATACTCAGCTGTATTTTAATTCAATAAACTTTCAGTGCAGTGAATTGTGAGTAACAAGCCAACCCCATGAGGAAGACTCGTCGGGCCGGTCCAGGGCCGACGGTGGCCCACCGTTGGTCCTACGTCGGCCCGACGAACCTTCCTCATGGGGAATATAACACTTAGCCTTATTTTAAAACAAGGAAAGAAATTCATGGATACAAGTAGTGATGAAATATTTCAGCCGATCAAGAACAAATTGTGAGAAACATGGATACAAAAGCAGTATTCTCTTTTTTGAGGGAAGTAAGGTTTACAAATCAAACAGGGCTTGACTCAAGTAGTAGAATTATAGTCTGAAACCATCCTATGTAAAATATCTTTAATGTATCTCTTTGTACCCAAACTGTTTTATGATCTGAAGTGTATGAGAATAAGGTAAACGTACCAGTTATTGGCGCCTTTAGACCGCTCTTATTTTGAAACTCGAAGTGCAGACCTATTCCGGCTTTATTTTTCTGTTCATGACTAATTGTAAACTCTTATATCTTTCCTAAAATTAATTTTACATGGAAACAAAAAAAAAAAAAAAAAAATGTAGAACATGTTTTTTTTTAATTAATTATTTCCCTTCAAAACTGAGACTGGCACCCTTCATGCCTAGTTATTGGCACATATTCACAGTACATTTTTGGGACCTAAAGACTTGTACCAGTTATTGGCAATGCTGAGAAAAGTAGTTGGCACCCCTGCCAAATATTTGTTCCTGTGAAGCCACGTTCTCGTATTTTTTGTCTTAAAGGTTAGAATGGATTTGTTAGAAATCTGATTTTCTTTTTTAACATACTAATTATTTGTTTGCCCCCCATGTCAAATAAATGGGTACTGAGGAAAAATGGTATACCAGTTATTTATATCCTAGTAGACTAACTGGTTTGAATAATTTACGAAATGATGATTCCTAAGGGGCTCTTAAACATCCCTCTAGATGTTAAAGAAGGTAAACCCTACAATAATTACACGATAGCAATAAATAACTTGAGGAAACCTTCTTGAACTTATCGCCTTAACCATGACCAATAACAAAGATGATGTGTTTCGTGTGCAGAAGTCATTAAAGAAATAATAATCAACGTATCGGGAACAATATCAGTTTTATCAAATTATTTTCTACTTTTTTTTTTTTTTAATCTTGGGAGTGCCAATTTCAGGGATTTCTACATAGTTTGCCTAATAAATATTTACAGTAAATTTTATTTTTGAGTATATCTTAGACGAATTGTTTATCTAGCGTAGTGGTAGAGCGTTAGCTTAGTATTCGCAAGGCATAGATATAAATGAAATTTTAACGCTTATGTATGTATACTCTCCGTCTTTCTCCCCCTGCCCCCTTTTCCCTCTGTCTTGTGTTTTTCTTCCTGTGCGGGATAAATCTCTTTCAGTAGCAATCGTGAATATCATTTACAATTCTTAATTTCCATAGAAAGAAAATATTTGGAAAGCCGCTCGTGGAATCGATCCAAAGACCTTGCGAAGGGTAGTCTGACAAGCTGACCATTTAGCTACACAGACCATAACAAATGTGTTGTTAAATCAGCCATTAAACTCGCTACCCTCAGCGGTTTATTTATATATATCCTAGATTTCATAACTATCTTTCAAGAAAGTAAATCCCACTTGCTGGCCCGCGCGCTCATTCGCCAATCCCAACCGGTAACAATAAAAATAAATTTATTTGAAATTCTGCTTTCAAAGTGCTTTTGGCAGAAGTGGGTAATGTAAACGGTTGAGGGTTTAAATACAGCACCGAGAGCACCAAATGCTTTCAAAAAGGTTCTAGAGCGTTGGTTAGCAATCGGAAAGGCCTGGGATCGATCCCAGCGGTCGACTATTCTAACTGAGGTTTTCCAAGATATTATCTCACCCATACCAGGCAAACGCTGTGATGTACCTATAAATAGGCCCTGGCCGTCTATCTTCCAACACACTCTCCCAACCCTAACCCGCCTGGATCCTCATATGCTTAAAGGCCTTAAAATAATTTTAAATCCTTCAAGTATCCTTTTACCCCGCTCTATCTCGGGCGAGTGCTATGCTTAAACAACGTAAATCAATACACACATGCACACAAATCATATACTGCATATGTGAATATACGAACATATTATACTGGGTGTCAAGAATACTAAGATAAGCCCGCTCATTCGTCATTGTCAATTCTCGGTGGTAGAGCGTTTCCGCAGCATGCGGGAGGTTGTGAGTTCGATCCCAGCGGCAGACCATCCTAACTGACGTTTTTCCAGGGTTTTTCCTCAGTCACACCAGGCAAATGTCGGGATTGCACCTTCCCGCATTGTTTCCCCTTCCCTATCCCGGCCTGAGCCTTAGACGCTTAAAGACCATAAATAACATTCATATTCATTGTCAATTCAAAGTGCGTAATGTTAATTACAGAACATATACAGATGCTTATCAGAATAATGGAAACACCTGAACGAAAGTGCAACTTACCAGATTAATATGGTGTCGGGCCACCTTTCGCCTTCAGAACAGCCTTGATGCGACGAGGGATGGAGGCATAGAGGTCGTGAATGGTAGCAAGTGGAATATTACACCATTCCTCGTGCAGGGCATCGGCCAGTTCTGTGAGAGAGGATGGAGGTGGAAATCGTCGCCGGAGTCGTGTTTCCAAGATGGACCGCAGATGTTCAATTATGTTGAGATCTGGGGATTGGGTGGGCCAGGGGAGGTGTTGAACTTCATCCCGATGTTCCTCAAACCACGCTGCAACAACTCCAGCTGTGTGAATGGGTGCATTATCATCCTGGAATATGGCGTCATTGTCCGGGAACAACATCCGGACCATAGGATGCAAGTGGTCTCCTAAAATTGCGACATAATCGTTGGCAGTGATGCGTCTGCGAAGTGTGACCACAGGACCCAATGAAAACCATGATATTGCGGCCCACAGCATCACCGTGCCGCCGCCATGTTTCACAGTTGGGCGGAGACACTGCAGATCATACGCTTCTTTGGGCGTTCTCCACACATAAACACGGCCCGTGGTTTGGAATAGGGTGAATGGTGACTCATCCGACCATACCACACGTTTCCAGTCGTCAACGGTCCAAGTTGCATGGTCGCGGCACCATTTGCGGCGTGCTAAAGCGTTCTGGTCCCTGATGAGAGGTTTGGCCCGTGCAACACGACCCCGTAAGTTCATGTCATGTAATTCGCGGCGGACTGTGATTGTCGAAACAGGTTGGGGGAGGTGCTGATTGAGTTCCTCCGTCACTTTCGCCGCAGTGGCACGACGGTTCCGCGTGACAATGCGCTTTAATACCCGGCGTCCCCTGTCACTGATGCTTTTCTTCCGCCCACTGTTCCGCTTCCCCGATGTGGTTTTCCCGTGTGTTGTGTAGGCCGTCATCACCTTCGACACTGTCCCTGGCGACACACCTAACACACTAGCCACTGCCGTCACACTCACTCCACATAACCGCTCACCAACAATTTGCCCTCTTTGAAACTCTGAGAGGCCTCCCATTTTACACTACCTCCGTCTGCTGCAGCCACTGCACACTCCTGTTCCACAACGCCTGACGTAGTATGGAGACCGACCTAACACACCACCACCAGCAGTCCGGCGCTGCGGTCGCCACGACACCACTGCCAACCAATACATCTGACGTGTTGCCAACTACAGGTGTTTCCATTATTCTGATAAGCATCTGTAGATTAAATCCAATTTTAATATATCGTGGTAGAAGAAACTTACAAATAGAAACAGAATGATATTTGAAAAAAATATTATTTAAAAACTTTATTATTTGAAAAATTACATATACATATAAATCACAGCCATATTCAATATATATATATAAATAGACAATTGTGTGTGCCAGGTTCCAACTTAAGGCAATTTTTTAAAATGAATTTATCAGGGTTCGAACTCGCGACCCTAGGCACGAGAGGCCGACTTAATATCCATCAGACCAACGAGATTTGTTTATTCTGATTGTGATAACACAGTATTTATTGTAAACTATCTATTTTCTGTGGGTCTGCCATTTTATAACAAAACAAATATATTTTCCATGTCAAAGCATTTCTTGTATACTTAAGATAGAAAAAATAAGCGGAGCAAATCAATACGTTTTAATTAAAAAACTAAAAACATGTAAGGGTTGCTTTCCATTAATCTTGAGTTGCTTTCGATTTGGATGAACAGCCAATTGAAATACGTGTTACACCGCCGTACACGTGGAACTAGGGATGGCAATCCGTTCGGCTCGAGCGGTGAGTCTAACGCTCGAGTCGCTCGACTCACTGTAACCGAGTCGCAGGGTGAGTCTCTCTGAGCAGCGACTCGAGCATATAGTGAGTTCCGACTCGACTCGACTCGAGCAGTTCTGAGTACCGACTCGACTCGAGCACCTACTGAGCGCCGACTCGACTCGACTCGAGCACCGACTCGACTCGACTCGAGTCTGAGCGAGTCGTTGACATCGAAATAACTCGAAAAAAAAAACTTTTTAAAGACATTCTTTTCTTAACAATTCGTACTAAAAAGTAAAATAATAATGATAATTTTGTTTACGCATGACTAGAAAGAAAAGAATGGGGCGCGTCATTTCAAGAATTTATGAAGTGATTGTATATGAGAGAGCGCCTCATGCTTTTCTTTTTAGGCATGCATAAACATTATTTTCCTTTTTAGTACGAATTGATTAAGAAAAAAATGTCTTTAAGAAGTTTTTTTATTATTTTGTTATGTTAATTTAGTTTTACTATTTGCTGTTTCTTTCCTACTAACTTTGGAAGCAATGATACTAGAAAGCATGATAGTCGATGTGAAGTTAGTTTATTGATCTCCTTGGCAAAGTAATTTGTTGTTCTAAGTGTTCTCGAATAACTGAACAGGTATAAACCGAGATAGCTGTGTAAAAATTATGAGGTAAGATAACTTTGCATTACTATGACATCGTCCACTGACTACTTTTCAGACGGTTATGTCAATCCGCTCGGCTCGAGCGGCGAGTCTAACGCTCGAGTCGAGTCGTCGCTCGAACTCGACTCACTGTAACCGAGTCCCAAGGTGAGTCTCTCTGAGCAGCGACTCGACTCGACTCGAGCACATAGTGAGCGCCGACTCGGCTCGACTCGAGCGTATAGTGAGTTCCGACTCGACTCGAGCAGTTCTGAGTACCGACTCGACTCGAGCACCTACTGAGCGCCGACTCAACTCGACTCGAGCAGTTCTGAGTACCGACTCGACTCGAGCACCTACTGAGCGCCGACTCAACTCGACTCGAGCACATAGTGAGCGCCGACTTGACTCGAGCACATAGTGAGCGCCGACTCGAGCACATATTGAGCGCCGACTCGACTCGAGCACATAGTGAGCACCGACTCGGCTCTAGTAGGTACTGAGCACCGACTCGACTCGACTCGAGTCGAGCGAGTCGTTGACATCCCTACGTGGAACACGTAATAAAACACGTGTTTCAATTGGCTATTCACCCAAATCGCACGCAAAGCAAGCAACGCAAGCTTGAATGAAACCCAGTCCTAAGAATTTCATCAACTAACTAACTTCTTGGCTTCATCGGACACGCTGAATTACATAAACAACAGCAACTTGTAACGAGCCAGCTATCTCTTCTTCATTGGATCCTGCCACCCAATCCAATACCGTCTACACAAAGTGAATGTTTAATTACCAACCCTCACTGATTCCTATCCACCCCCTGTTCTTAATACATCTACGGGATGCGCTTTTATTTGAACTAGAACCTGGAAAAATGAAACAGTTCTTTGTCTGTCACCTCCATGGCTTCTTTCAATCATGAAGTTATATTGATATATTGAATTATCTTCCCAAACCTTACGAAGATTTTTAGTTGAAACCAACACCACATGGACAAGCTTTTCATAAGTTAGGTTTTACTGAGCAAATTAGACAAATTTGTCACCTCAATGGATCAAGGACCGTGTTAAAAACCCACTGGATTAAAAATATGTTTCTTGATCTCTGTTCATAGTTCATATGACAAGTAAAATTCAAGGAATGCACATATTAAATTACAGGCAATATAATTGACACTTTTTATTTTTCCATTTTGGGACTAGAATTTCCCCTTAATTTCAGAATGAATTTGGTGTATTTTTAAAACATATCTGTACGCCGATCATCTGTAAACTCTAATTGATCACACTGGAGCGCTCGATTGTATTACATATCAACTTAAGGTTAATGTAAAGCAACGATCACCAACAAAATATTGCAGCATTACCTCCGTATATGTCTAATGTATTTTTATTGTTGCACGAAATTTCAGTGCTGCTCTAACGAATTCAAGCCTAGAGAGTTCTAACTTTCAGGGAAGAAAGTTCATAACTCGTTCAAAAGTTCGATCAATACCGATTTTTAATTTTCTTTTTTGTTCATTGTTATGGGTTTTGATATATTAACAACTACAAACAAGCGATTTCAACAATGAAGAAAAACAAAAGTTAAAAATCGACATTGATCCACCTCTTGAATTGGTTATGAACTTTCTTCCCTGAAAGTTAGAACTCTCTAGGTTTGAATTTGCAAGACCAGCATTGAAATTTCGTACAATGATAAAAATACATTAGACATATACGGAGATAGTGCTGCCATCTTTCGTTAGAGATCATTGCTTTACATTAACCTTAATATGTGAAGCCAAACAGTCAAACACAAGAGGGAACCTCGTCTGTCAACTACAAGTTTAATCCAAAGTGAACCAAACTTCTTATTCTAGCTCAGTTTCTTTACGCTTTGTGGTTCATCTTTTATTCGCCTTAATTCATGAGTTTAAAAAAAATATATGAACATTGTTTATAGGATATTCCAAAATATATTTAGTTCAGTATGCGCAAACTCAATTAAAGTAGAAATAAAAAACGAACCACACAGGGACAACAAGGTAACAAAACTGAGAGTTGAAAGTTTGGTCCATTTTGGATTAAACTAAATATGGACGAACAAGTTTAAATATTTTCTGTTACGTTTCGCTTTAGATACTAATCGAGCATTCCTGCATAGTACCAACGCGTTCAACAGTACCCAATAGTTAATGTTAAGACAATTTGGACACCACCATGCGGGCAACTAAAAATAAATTATAAAATTCGGGCCAGATTCAGCATAAGCGCATAAGACCTCCTTTTCGTGTACGCGTTAGTCGCGTGCTTCGCTTGCGATTTGGCAGGGTAGCTAATAGAACACGTGCTTAAATATTGGCTACTCATCGAAATCGCAAGCAAAGCACCCGGCTAGCGCGTACATGAAAAAGCAGACAAAGAGTCTTAACTATGAATTACTAACCCTCACTGAAAACTATTAACAAAGATTCGGACTCGCTCCTGTAAGAATCCCTGTACCTGGGGAGAATTTTGGAAGCAGTTTTGCATAGGCTCTTTCAAATGTTGTTATGAGTTGTGTAAAGGATGATTTTCACGCTTGCGTTGCTTGCAATTTGGGTGAATATCCAATTGAAACACACGTTACACTTACCTTACAATAAAACACGCAATAAAATCAGTATTTCTATTGACTATTCACCCAAATCGCACGCAAAGCAAGCTTTCATGAAAAACAGCCTTAACACGTTTCAACTTTCTATTCGCCCAAATCACAAGCAATGTAAGCTTGCATGAAAATCAGCCCTAAAAAAGAATTTAAATTTCGACGCGTCACAGGTATGAGAAAAGTTTTATTTTTCTTATTTCTTCACTGTTTGTTAAAAAGAAGGACATACGCTAACTTCAAGCCTTAAGGACGGGCTGGAGAACAAACCTTAAAGAAAGACATACAAACTCTACCATCGACCAAAAATTCCCGGGGTATGAAGCAATCCCATCATTTTTCTACACCATATTAGTCCGCAGGTAGTACCGTAGTAAAAAAAAAAACGCTAACCACTGCTCAGGCGAGGATGTGGAATGCGATGATTATGAACAGAACATTGGGTCATATATGCTATAGTGCTGTTACTGTGGTGTTGTTATTTGTCGAGTCCCAAACTCCCAAAGCCAAGGGATACAAGTGACGTTGACGAATAAAAAAACAGATCGAGGTTTTCTATAGGGTAGACCGGGGCTATTTGAGTATAGTAAGAGAAAAGTCAAAATTTCCCAAAACCGACGTACTTTAGAGTTGAAATAATTATGCCATAATCTACGTACATTATTATAGTACAACATATTAAAGAATAAAGAACCTGTTAAATCATGAAAATTCAGAAAAATAATTTAAAATAAAAATGACAGAATTCGAGACTAGTATTAATCACGGGGCTATCTGGGTTGCTCATGGCGCTATTTGGGTCTTTCGCTGTATCAACATTGTTTACATTAATCACATTGGCGCTCATGTATATTCTTAAATTATGCCCTTTTCTATATAATTTGTGGAAAACATAACATTAATAAACATTTCCCCCAACTCTGTTTGTTTGAAAAATCTCGAGCCAGCGAACAAACAGCTCTTCTGTAACGTAACCACTATCTGATAAGGAAACATGACAAGCCGGTGGTAGATTGTTGACGAATTCTTCTCTGGTACGCAAACCTTTAAAAATAACAAATGGTGGACTGTATTGTCCAACTGCGTTGCTAGAGACTATCGCAATGACATTCTCGCCTCTTTGGACGCTAGTGAGAGCAACCACCTCTTTTTCCTCTTCTTGGCAATGACCTTGCTTGGGTTGTTGTTAAGAGGAAACCCTGTTTCAACCACGTTGTATATACGCTGTGTTTTTGTGTTGACACTAATCGTCGAAGTAAAAAATTTCAACAGTTGAAAAAAAATCACTCACTGCTTCCTTGTTAATGCCCTCAGCACGAGCTCTTTCAGGTTTTCGTAATAATAAGTTCGGATGTCTTTTCATGAAACTTGAAAAACAATCTTCACCAGCTAATCCTTTGTTTCTCCAAGGATGCGTAATTTGATTTATTATTACATATCGATGAACAGCTTTACGAATCGTTTCAGGGGTGCAGGCTAGTCCTTTTCCTGCGAGAGTCATAATTCGCAACACGAACTCTTCCTCCTGGTCTTCTGTCAGTACGGTGGGGTGTTCTATGGCTTTCGGTTTTGCACTTTGAACTATTTCATCATCCTCACCCAAGGTTAGTCTCAATCTTTCGATCTGCACTTTCCTTCGCAAAGTTTCAAATTTACATTGGAGAGATGCGAAGCTCCGTGTAAACTCAAATCATCTTTTGTTACACTTTGGATGGACTTCTTCATGTCTTCATTGTTTCACTTGTATTTATGTTTTGATTTGTATGTCCGTGCATCTAAAAAGAAAATGAAATGTTTTGTTTTACATACATGCATCATATAGGATAAACCATAAATATAAAATTCAAATTCATAAAATAAACAAATTCACATAAGTTTACACCTGACTCAGATAGCCCCCGTTGACTCAAATAGTCCCATTTTTTTCGACTCAAATAACCCCGTTGTGCACTCGTACATAGGAACGTACTACTTTCACATGAGACAGAGGAGAGCAACAAAAACGGCGTTTATAACATGCAGACGTTCTGTTTTACGAGTACGGTAATAATTTTACAAATACGATACGCATGCATTTACACAGGTTCAGCACCTTATATCATGCAGCTACTATATTATATCAGAGCAAAATATGAAGTATTGCAACTCACCTTGCTGAGAATAGTCTCCAATTCACAGCAATTGATAAGAAAGCAGCAGATCAACCACATACACACCCTTCCCTTTGCCAACAAACTGAAGGCAGGTTCAGCGTACTGGTGCGCATGTTAAATGCGCAGTGACATTTTTTTCTTACGTTTGACCCACATAGCCCCTTGACTCAAATAGTCCCGGTCTACCCTACAGTTGTATAACCCGAAATAGCCTACATGTGACACAAAATTGTCATAGTTTGTATAAAGAAACCTTGGACCTTAATGTGTTCATAAACGAAATTTGACAATTCTGTGTCACATATCAAGGGTTAACCACTGATACCTTGTATGTACAATTTTTGTTACATGAAGTTGTTGATGTTTAATTATTGAATGAAAAAAAAGGTGGACTTTCCAGTTGAAACTTAGTAACAAAAAAGCGATCAATTTACAAGTTGGTTTACCGGTATTTGTTACGAAATTTCAACTGAAAAGTCCAGCCATTTTTTTTCCTTTCAATAATTAAACATCAACCACTTTAGGTGACAAAAATTGTGGATACGAGGTACCAGTGGTTAACCCTCGATATATTTCAGGTTATGTATAAAAGATTACGTCGAAGGTGTTTTATATTGGTCTCAATGTCACTGGCATCCCTTCGCATCTGGACTCCTCAGGGTCAGTTCTACAATCGACCGCTAAACATCTTGTCAGCGCTAAGTTGAGGCCAAGTCTGATTTTGGCCAATGAGAGTACGCAATATAAGAATTGGCCTCAGCTTAGCGCTGACTAGCAGTTTAACTGTCGATTGTAGAACTTACCCTCATTTGTATTCACAGTACCTTCGCTAACGCAAACGGAATAAAACTGTAACCAGCTGCTACCATCAATTTTTATTGTCTGCTATTTTGATTGTGGTGAAGCTTCAGCAATATTATTAGGAAACTTATCCAATTAGTTTTGTCGAGATACGAAAAATAAATGCTCCATTTTTTTAATACATAATAAGTAAGTTTGATTGTCATGACAAGATAAAACGAAAATCGAAATCCAGAAGGAATCCCCCTCCCCAAGAAAGTAAGAAGATCGTTATGAAGAATCTTCCCTTTGCCGCTGAATATTAATCATCTATTAGGCCCATAAACATTGCCTACATCCAAGATTACTTGCAGAAAAGTTCGTTAATGTATATTTATCATTTATACAAGGATGTATGTATGTACGGGTAATAAATACCCTGTACCATGTGTTCATTTATCAGAGAACGAAATAAAACAAAAAATAGCTACATTTGTAGACCCCCTTTTACCAGATGGCTATCAAGCGAAGGTGAGCGTGGCTAGCGGATATTGACAGTTTGTTGTCGCTGTGTGTGGAATGTTGGGGGGATAGCCAGGCACGCGAAGTGGTACCGCATGGTACTGTTGAATCGGGGATAAAAGGACTGTTCTTCTCTTTCCTTCTTTTTGCGTCACTGACTCACAAAATAGATTATCTTGTTTTTTGAGTTAGTTTAGTGCTAAAGTGAAGGGGAGACGAAATGAAGAAACCCTTGCCGTCTTCCGGAGACTCCCACTTCAACTTGATGACTTCAATTACGGTTTCAACTCGTAAACTTCATTATTTTATCGAAAACTTCGAAAAGAACTTCGCTTCTTGTTTTCTTACTTCATTAGACTTACTTATTTAAGTTGGCATTTCTTCACACCCTAAATAAACAGTGTTCTTAGGAAAATTAACAACAACTTCTAGTATTCTTACTTTCGTTTCTCGCGTCCAAGTCTTCTCTGCCTGTACAATAGCCCGTATTGAATGCTCGACACTGTTCGTACACGAACAGAGCACAGATACACAATTATATAACCAAGTATAATATGTAAATAGCTTACATATACTGTAATATTCACAATGATTAAATAGATATGAGTTACGTTCTTTCGCTTTATTTTATTTATATGTGAGAATTGGTTGTATGTTTAGGTGACTTCCTGATGGATGGGTTTTGATTACTAACACGGTATGACTGTCAGGGTTACAGTAATAATATTGAATAATAAGCAACTTCGGTTAGTCTATTTTTATTGTATGAACCAATCACTGGATAACCGCAAGACAGATACGGATAATTCTCATATTTCTTGCTTATACACGGGAACATATTCAATATTATATAGAAGATCTGTCTGGAAAGTATCCGACTTATTATTTTCTTAGGAAAGCAGTGAACGGTGGATGGTAATACTACTACACACAGTGGTGGAGGAATCCTTCAGGTATATGCCTGTTTGGTGCCGTGATCCCCGCTTGCTTCAGCATCCCTTAAACAGCCAATGTGTAGTATCATGTGTTTCTTCCTTGTTGCAGTTCCATTCTGGGCAAACTGTGTAGAACAACAATACTGCATCGAGTTTTACCAGAGATAGTCAAGTAGAAACAATACGCAAGGTTCAACATGCTTTTGGGCATGATGCAGTGGGGAGTACACACGGTTCAAAGGTGTCCGCACATCAGCGGAGAGTGACATTGTGCATCACGACCAGAAGAACGAACAGTTACGAAGGAGTACTAACTTGCCGTTCTCCGTCGCCTGCGTGATGCAGTTTTTCACAAGAGACCAGACAAGTGCGCTTCACAAACTGGCAGCTGCTAACCTAGTAGTCGTGCAGTTTGGGGCGCTAAGCCAACGACTCGAAGATCCTGGGTTCCAATCCTGGCTGGGGCATGGATGTTTGTTCGTGGATTTTAGAGACTTAACAGATAATTGACTCGAGACGGGCCGAAGTCATTAGTTACTAAAATGGCCCCAAAATACAAAATTTAATTTAAAACAAACTGGCAGCTGCATCAGGTTTTGATCAACTTTTGTTTGTGTACTTTTTGAGCTACGATCACTATTTGAACACTTTGTGTACAATTTTTGTACATTTCTTCACAGTTTTTATTTTATCTTCCTATCTTGTGGTTAATGAATCACAGCCAATTTTCAGTTTACGAACGAACGTTATTTTGTAATACCTTGCATACCAGTGGCTTCCAACCGCTGTTCCCTCTAGACAAGACAAGCCCATATACTATATAACAACAGTTTATAATCCCGGCAATCTTTTTCGATGACCCTGTATTTTGAATTGCTCAAATTTGAAAATATTTGTATTTTGAATCCCCCTATCTAACATTGTTTCCATTTTAAAGATTTAGCTTATTTATTAGTTAATTAATGAGTAAGTTACTAAAATTTTAACATTTTGGAAATATTTTGTGGAATTATTTTCAGATTTTTGAGCAAAAAGTACTTTGAAAATGTCCTAGAATGTGACGAAGAGTGCAAATCTATTTTTATTTTTGCGATTCGATGAAGAACTGTTCAGTGTAGCAAACTCAAATTTAGTGGAAGTCACTAGAAATCTAGTGATTTTTAAATAGTTAATTGGCATGCAACACTGCTGCAATCGGCCTTTCCCATGGATGGGTTGGTTTTCCCCTATCTCTAATAGTATGAGAGTTAGACATATTGTTTATTTCAAGCATATAAAATATTTTTAACATTTCAAAATAATTATGTGGCCTTTACAGCCTTACGTATAGAGGTCATTATATCTTAAACCTCAGGCAGGGAGAAAGAATGGGAAAGGTATTGACTGACCAAGTGCCTCTGTGGAAGTGACAAGAGTTCGCCTCTGGAGCCGGGTAAAATACTAAAAAAAACGTCAATCAGGATGGTTGGCGTGAGAGAGATTCATGGATATTATGACAATATGGCGGGTTTTGATTGAAAAACCTGTTTGTGTGCCCATCCCTAGTTGGAATGTGTTCTATAACTCAATCAATGGCTTCGATTGTTTCACTACACGGGAAGCTATGAGTCGTAGAAGTTATACAATAGAAGTTCGAAATTTGAAAGAAATCGAAAATGGTGTAGGAAAATTCATTGAAGCGCTTGACATGAAATAGCCCATAATAGCTTTAGTTTCTATAAAGTTAATAGAAGTCCCGTATATTATACAGGGTACCGTAACATGTAGGATCCATTTGCTAGATATATTCCTGAGACAAAAACAACAAAAGAAGTTGATGCTTGGTTTTCCCAGAGATCTGTTCGTTATCGAGATCTCGACGACTACCGCAGAAAACATAGCTTGTGTTCAAGCTGTAATCATGGAAGACAGAATGTGAGGACATCTGCAACAATACAGGATTCTCTAATGCACTGTTGAAAGATTTTGTTTTCAGACCACTTCAACGTTTTCCCAGGTAAGTTCATATTGGTTGGATCCCTTCACAGCTGTATGAAGAGAAAAGAAAGCCTCCATATGATAATTTTCAGTGGTCTTCTCACTAGGATTTATGCTAACAATATACGATTGTTATAGTGTAATCACAAGATACAATCGTACAGATAAAAGCTTTATCGTAGCACCTTACTCCTCCACAGTGAAATACATGGTTTAGGACAATGTCCAGATTAACCTCAAAATCTTGAAATATTGTATAGTTATAACTTGCAGTAATTTTTAAATAAGGCCAATACGGTATGCACTGTCAGGTATGTCCATGTATACATTTTGAGTAACAAATGCATGTTTGAACCGAACTGCGGGGTGTCTTCCACTTGCTCCAAACTTTCCTGTAGCGGACAAACACGGACTTACACTGTCGAATTACTTTGCGGGCATTATCAGCATCGCGGTACAAATACATATACGAAGTCTTATCAAAAAATTCCTGTTCGAACCCAAACCCTTCCCTTTGTAAGTATAAAGGAATACTAGCTCGCAACAATGTTACATTTGACTGGTTGCAGAACATTTAGGATTTGGGTAACAAAACATCAATTTACAAAAAAAAAAAAAAAACTCGGTACGGCTCGGAACTTCATAGCCTAAAAAATATCTAAATATGACATAAAATGACCTTTCAAATCTGAAAAAAATGACCTGAACATTTGAAATGAAATTACCTCTTTTATTATATGACCATGTGAATAAATTATTAAGACAGTATGTATGATATTTGCACTATCAGAAGGAATACTATAAGGAATTTGGGTTGGGATAAAAAGGGTCCGTGCGTTTTGCGACCATACAGAATAACCTCAAAGAAATAATCGTACATTTTCCGACCAATCTACTTAAGAATCGGCTACATATTAAACAGTTAAACTCATTATGATTAAAATGTATTACATCTTATTGGTATTCACCAACATCACTCGGTCGCTTGGAAGTCTGAGGTATCTCAACGCTAACCTAAAATAACGCCATTCTGGAATCAAGCTTTAAAATTTAATTCCCCGGGAGAAAGGTATCCAATTTTGAATTTGTTTTAAGGCCTTTTGGCAATTTTAGCTCAGGGTGGGATAGGTTAGACAGAGGATGAGGAAGGTATCGGCCAGGGCCTTTCTTAAGATACTACTCCGGCATTCGCCTCATGAGGAAAACCTCAGTCAGGATAGTTGGTCGTGGGATTCGAATTACGTGCCTCCTCATTGCCGCTCTGAATTTCGAGACGTGACAGTCTGGACCACGCGGGCTGTGTGAATAGTATATCGAGTTTCCAAATTCATCACACATATGAACATGCAAACTTTTAACTCAGAAAACACGAAACAAGGAGGCCTCGGGGTGGTCGATAGGTTAGCGCGCTCGCTTTCTGTGCGCGGGGTCCCGAGTTCAATTGCCACCAGGCTATCTTGAACGAAGTGGTTCGGAACCCGCATTACCAATGCTCCGTCCTTAGAAGCTCACCATCTTTCTTATGACGTTAATAACAATTCAATTTATCACGATATAAGAAGGAAAAAATCTCACGGGCGGAATGAAGGGTAGAATCTAACCTGACTTTAACCCATTTCCCTTTTACCGTAGTCAGGTGACAATACTATATTCCATTGTTACTTTCATATGTTATATATATATAGGGTAAGGAAAAAGTATCTGAACACGTAAATAACTAGAAAAATAAAACTCAGAAAAATTGATAATAATTTAATTTAATTAATGACTAAAAAGTAGAACATAAAAAAAAGGCTTTTCTTTTTAAAAAATCGTACTAGAAGTAAAAAATAATGTAGGTTTCAAGAAAATTTGTTTTTAAAAATATTGTATTAATGCATGACTAAAAGGAATAGCATCACATTATAAATTCTTCAATTCCCATGTAATATTAATATATATATATATATATATATAATAAATCACAGCCAT